>JAPMOQ010046669.1:0-60197 GCA_026543055.1 Argiope trifasciata
AATAGAGTATATTAACTCTTAAAGTATTCAGTCAGAGAAAAACATTTAGATAAAATTCCTTGAATGGAAATCTGCCTAACTATGTGTTTCAATTCTCAAGTTTCAATTGAAGGATTTGCCTAAATAAAGGAGGTATTTCTGATATTTCGAAAAGCTACAGCAAATTGTCGAAAAGTTAAATTTCTAATCCGTATAAAATTATCTTGATGGGGAAATGTTCTGATTATTTTTTTCATGTTAAAATTATTTTCCGGGAAAAATATCTAATTGATAATTAAGTACGCTTGTATTTATGAGAATTATTCTTTTGTTGCCATACAATGAATGGTTTAATGCATTTCACGTATTGATAATTATAGTTATCATAGTATTCTAATTCCAATTGTAATATAATTAACAACTATCACTGTAATAACAATTATCTCTGTATTAACAACTGTCAGAATAATAACAATTATCACAATATTAAAAACTATCACATTAATAACAATTATCACAGTACTTTATTTAAGGAAAAATTAAATCTTTGAAATGCACCATTATTTCATTACAAGTGCAATTATATTTTCCAATGATAACACACTGATGGGAAAAAAAATCCCAACACCAAGAAAAAATTATTGTACAATAATGAAATTTTAGGAATACATTTGTCTAGCTAACATATTTAATTGATTAAAGTTTCAAGATCACAGGTAGAGCCATTGGCGAGAAGAGCCATTTCAAATGTGAAATGTTGGTATATTAGTAAGCCGTGTAACCGACAAAATTTTGAATGCAAGTATGCAAAGGTGCATGCATTGTGTCGTACAGGTGTCGGATATCAGTTTGTGGGATGGAGTTCCATGCTTGTTGCACTTGGGCGGTCAATGCAGGGACGGTTAATGTTGGTTGTGGATGACGCTGGAGTTGTCGTCCAATGAAGTCCCATACGTGCTCGATTGGAGAAAGATCTGGTGATCTAGCAGGCCAAGGCAACACGTCGACACTTAGAAGAGCATGTTGGGTTACAACAGCGGTATGAGGAAGAGCCTGTTGGAAAACACCCCCTTGAATGATGTTCATGAATGGCAGCACAACATTTTGTATCACTAGACTGACGTACAAATTTGCAGTCAGGGTGTGTGGGATAACCACGAGAGTGCTTCTGCTGTCATACGAAATTGCTCCCCGAACCATAACTCCAGGAGTAGGCCCTGTGTGTCTAGGCTGTAGACAAGTCACTAGCAGGCGTTCACCTAGCCTCCTTCTAACCAACAAACGGCTATCACTGCGACCAAGGAAGAACCGGCTTTCATCAGAAAACACAACAGATCTCCACTCCGTCCTCCAATGAGCTCTAGCTTGACACCACTCACGTCGCAAACAGCAGTGGTTTGGAGTCAGTGGAATGCGCTGTACAGGGCGTCTGGCTCGGAGTTGTCCTTGTCACTGTGGTGCCAACTGCAGACACAGTACGATTAGCCGCAGCCATACGCCGAATACGGCGGTCTTCCGTCTCAGTAGTACCACGTGGAAGCCCGGAACCTGGTCTTCTTGAGGCAGTACCTTCCCTTGACCACTGCCGCCAATACTCATGCACAGTGGATACATTCCTGCCAAGTCTTTCAGCAATATCGCGGAAAGAAAACCCACCTTCTCGTAGCCCTACAACACGACCTCATTCAAACTCAGTGAGCTGTTGATAATGGCTTCTTCGTCTTCTCAGAGGCATCCTTGACTAACATTAACCCACTACATCAAATCTCAACTGTAAATAACGATCACGAAACTTACAGCGCTTATTTAAAGCAAACCTCATTTGCATGTTCATAGAGTCGCTACTAGCGCCACACTTACGCGCGTAGCTCAAAATTTGAATCGACGTCATCTTTCAGATGTATAAACACGCCTAACAAATTTCGTTTATCTAGCACAGCTCCTTCCTAGTGTTGGGATTTTTTTTCCATCAGTGTACATGTTTATCTTTATATGTTGCACTGTATAACTATAGTACATCATAATCCCAGTTCCATGTATATATTTTGCTCTCTAATAAATGCATGAATGTGATATGCTTAGTCATATACGAATATAGATATGAACACATATATATATAACGGAATTTCAAGATCTCTTACTTGCTGCAAAATATTCCGATGCATTGCCTTATTTCTAAAATAACATGAAAATCAATAGTTTGATAAACAACTTTTGTCATGTAATCAATCCTCTTCTGAAAGGTGTTGTCGCTTATTTTACCAAGCAGAAAACTTACCATTTGCACGAATTGCATAACACTTTCATATCAAATCACCCCACAAGGCCATGCTGATTCTATCCTGAAAGGTGAGTTTCTACTTACAACTTGGTTTGCAGGATGTGAAATGAGATATCACCAAAGTTTATCTCGCTTTACATCCTACATTTTTTGTTTAAAACAAAAACCTTTCCTTCTTAGTTAAGTTTGAACTGTTGACTGAGCCAAATCAATAGTAAAGGATTAATAGCTACAAGACCAGCTTACCGGGTGTAGATCATCTTTGTTTTATTAGAGGACAATATAGTTTCATATAATACTAGCTGGTACCCTGAGTGTTGAATTTTGGAAAGATCGTTTGAAATTCAAAATAACTGTTTTCTTTAAATTGGAAATATATTAAGAATAACATTTATTTTCGTATCGGAAGTGAATACATTCATTGAATAGTGAATACATAAATTGAAGGATATATTAAGGTGATTTGTAAATAATAGTATTTATTTTATTCTTTCATACTTAATTATTTAAGAGCTTAAGGGTAGGCAGTATTTTTTTTTCTTTTTCCGTCTTTAGCAGAAACAAATAAATTTCTTCATTGTCCGACACGTAAGCATCCAGCATGCAACTGATTTTATGGAAAACATGAATGTTTTAAGCTCATTCCGCACGTTGCAAGTGCAAGTAATAAGTAGTCAAAGTTTTATAGCAATCGGATGAGAGGCACAGCAGTGCTTTTAAGGTACAAATAAGCAAAAATCCATTAATTATTGGTTAATAGATGCGGTAAATAGATAAAAAAATATATTAGATAATTTATTTTTTATATATTAGATTTCATATATTATATAATTTTACTATGCCTACAACTATCCCGTTAGTACAAGTAATAAGTTGCCAAAGTTTTATC
Source organism: Argiope trifasciata (assembly GCA_026543055.1). Lineage (NCBI taxonomy): Eukaryota > Metazoa > Arthropoda > Arachnida > Araneae > Araneidae > Argiope > Argiope trifasciata. The sequence goes on from JAPMOQ010046669.1 coordinate 3,150, forward strand.
ACAATCGGATGAGCGGTACAGCAGCGCATAAGTGACATACAGACACACATTCATTTTTATTTCTAAAGATTATGTAGGGCAGAATTTTAATTTATTCTCTGAAACAACTGGCTGTAAACAACAAGCTTGTAAAATTTCTAAACGTTTTCAACAAATTCGATATTCTCACATTCATGATATATTTGCACAAATTTGTATATAATTTTAATTAACTAAATAGATAGGTTTGATGATTAAATTTAAGAAATGATGACTTAGAAATCAAAGACAACGAACATATTTGCAAGAGATTATAGTTGCACCAACAAGTTTTTTAGACATAATAAATTTCTTTTACAGAAAATAAAGCAAGGGCGTCTTATTCTTATCAGGGTTGTTCATCTTTCACAGCTCCTTTTTTTATACATGTAAATGTGATTTCCATAAAATAAAATGTTGAAAGAATAAAATACATTTTCAATCTTTGACTGGTATGCTAATTTTTTACTATTTTTCAGCCTATCTACTTCCCCCTTCTTGTTGTAGATTTACAGTCCGCAATTCTTAGTGAAAAATAATCTTTCTATAAAGAATTTATTGAGAAAAAGACCGGGAAAATGAAAGTCGCTGATGGAATTGTGGAGCGTAGATTAAATTGTTGTTTATATCAATTTAGGCAATTCACTCTCGAATTCCGATGGAATAAACGAAAACAAAAAGTTTAGAAAAGCATACCAAGTATGTAAATCGAGCTTCGTCTTTAAACCAACTGGATGCTTCATTTTGTATTTTCTTGCAGCTGTTTATTGGTTAGAATTTGTTTTGTTGAAGATGAGACAGAGCTTGAAAAATAAGACTCTGATAAAGATAGGGACCTTTCACAAATAAAATTATTTTTACAGTCACCTAATCTTATTGAATGATGTAGAATGTTATTAAATTAAATATAAAATTTATGGTGTAAATGTTGATAATTTAACTTTTTATATAATTTCCTTCAATATAAATGTATGGTATAAATGTACATCATCTGACCATGTTTCAAAATTAAGAGGTCGGTTCCAAAATAGCACTAGTGTTACTTCGAATCGTTAATATAACTAAACTAAACTAATGGTGTATATGTTAATAATATTGAAAATATGTAGAAGTACTTTAGGATAATATAGCCAGTAATGCGAATACTACCATTTAGCAGGCTTTACTCGAATATAAAAGTTATCAGAAACATATTGAAATTAATTAATACACCAGCTTTTATTGTAAGAAGTTTGGGAGGAATTTACCCGTTTTGTGTAATTATTATGTTAAGTAAGTACGTTAAAACGTGGAATTTCACAGCTATTGAATAGCATTACATGATTTTTTTCCAAAATACTTATGTGTCTGGAATAAATCACAAGGTCTATAATAATTAATTCGTGTAAAATAAGGCCATAAGGCATGCAGTGTCTGCTTGTTATTATTCATCTAAACTTTTGGAATTTCTTTCTAAATACTTAGTTTTCAATATATTTGATCTATCTAGCTTTTGCAGTGATTTCAATGCTAGAAATTTTGACAAAATTTCTGAAAATTTTAAATCTTTTGGTATTCTATAACTTTCCATATCAATGACTTCAAAATCAGCATTGGAACTGTTGTCAAATAGTTTTGAATACAAACGACAATCATCAATTTCACTAATTTTAAAGATTAATGGAAGGGTCTAAAAGCTGATGTTTTTTTCAAAATGCATTATTTATGCTTTATAAATAAACCATATCCAGATTCACGTTTTAAATATGTCTTCTCTATTCTGAACAATATCAGCTGGTGAAGGGAGTTCTGTATTTTGGTGTTAATCGTCTTATAGGATATAATGAATAACACCAAAATAAAAAAAGCAATGTGATTGTTTTAATTCCTCTCTCGTTGATTAAAAACTATCCAAAAACCATCAGTAAACAGGCGATTTAAATCTATTAAACAATTGTTTTACAACATATAAACAAACGGCATTTAGATTTCCTAACTTTCTCTCTTTTATTCTGAAAATTATCAGGCTGGTGAAGGGATTTCATTATTTTGAAATTAAACATTACATATTGTAAGACGATTGTTGCACAGATTTATATCGCTGGTTTGGTGATGGTTTTTGGTTAATTTTTTACTCAACAAGGAAGGAATAAGAACAATTTCATTCTTTTTTTTATTTTGTTGTATTTCATTATGTTATGTAATATGACTATTGCGTAGATTTAAATCGAGTTATAAGCCCTGGTATGCTTTTCTAGTAACTTGTACCGTGAGTAGGAGAAACTTGAACCGTGTTTTACAATTTAATAAGAAAAGAACAAAACTAGGTTAGAAGGCATGGATATCATTGTAAGCTATGGTTTCTTAATCCACAAGAAAGGTACAAGGACAGTCCCACTCATTTTTTAACTTGTAGTTAAACATTATGTCCTGCAAGACCACCTGTTGCACAGATTTAAATAGCTTTATAAGACTTGGAAGGATTTTCTAATGCAGTACGGGAAGAATTCGCATATTCATAGAAAAAATTCTCAATATTGAGCAGAAGAGAAATAAATCTTAGTAATACCATTAGACAAAATGCGATTAAGATTTTATTTCAATTAATCGGAATAAGAATCAAAATGCTTAAGTCTTATCGCTTTCAGACAAAAATTAAACATCAGTGCTCTTGGGCTTAGTAACTTATTTCATAAAGGAAGATGAAATTTTGTTTTGTACTATAAACATTTGTCAAATAAATTGTTATAAATTCTTGACTAAACTATTGTTGACATCGTAAACTAAATATGACAAATTATAAAATAGGGGTTTTGTACATTTGAATATAAATATACACAAGCAATTATTTTGGCTTTGTTAATGTACATTAACTTCCTGTTCTAAAGCAACACTACCTGGCAACGCCTGAACTGGCATCATCCTCTCCAAATTTCCACTCCACACCAGCGTAAAGTTCTTGCCCCAGACGGATTTAAAGTGCACCATTTCTACTTACACGTCGTTTTTATGGTGTAATATTGTCTCTAACCTGAAACCCTCTTGTTCAGAAACAGACCCTTATATATATAGTATATATATATATATATATGGTAGCAGAAATATGATATATATGATGTAGTATTAGCAAGGTTTTGATATTTGAATTACAGCCTGAAACTACCTACACCTCAATCACTAGATTCAAAGCTTGTGTTCTTTAAAAAATTCCATGATCCTATATAAAGTGATTGTAGATATGTTATTTCCTTCATTATCGAGCTAACAGCCATCAAGTCGTCGTAGAAGTTTCAGTTTTATCATGAACCTAGTAATAAGTCATCCCACAAAACAGAAGAAATGGGAGACGAAATCTCATTATCAACTTTCGCCGCTAGATTTCTCCCCTAGCGTCAGCGATCCGTTTCTTTGAAGTTAACCTTTAGGTTTCCTGTCGTCGGATTCAGCGGGGGAGAGAAAGGCAGGCTGACACACTGGATGATAAATGAACACACGCTGAGGATCAACGAGGACGAGATATTTCGGCAATCCTGAATTTCCAAAGATTTATTCTTGTCAATGGGAAACCTATTCCCGGTGGGAAATCGGACTGACGACTTGATTGAGCACTTGAAGAGCATTTCCAAAGAGTTGGTGATTCTCTGAATCTAGATAGATAGAAGTACACACAAGTGAGAGAATGGATGATTGTTTACTTGCAGGGAAAGAATCGAAGTTTAAGGATAAGAGTGTGTAACTCGGTATTGTTCTCAGCCCTTTGAGTAAAATTCTGAGGTGTGTTAATATTTACGGTTAGTTAAAGACAGATAATTGTTCAATAAATAATCAATACCATCTTATTTTTAAGAATATTTACATTGATTAACTAGGATCCTTAAGTCAAAATTATAATTAAGTAATCGTAAGTTTATTGATTTATGATGATTATACTCAATGAACTTTTTTATTATGGCATTTCTAGATAGTAATGATCAAAAGCATTAAGAGTGCCACAATTGAAATAATGAAACTATCTTATATAAATGTAGGCATTTGTATGTAAATGAGAATACATAACTTTTGATATGCGTGTTTTATAGCAAATTAATAGCAAAATTAGTATCAATAATTTTAATTTCTATCCAGTTTTAAAGCAATAGCCTACACTAATGTTATGTTAAATATAATTTTATCAACTAAAAAAGGAAGATGTTAAGGCCTGTATTGTAAAATAAATCTAATAGGAGTTTAAAATACATCATTTATTTCAAAGTTTTTGAAAATATCGGATTTTGTCATTTTGTAGACAAACAACATTTCTCTGACAATTTCTATAAAATCATAACATACTGCTTTTAATGTTTAAGTAAGCAATTTGAAAAATGTATAAAAAGGATTTCAATTATTTTAAACAAAGGCTCAGAGACCATTAATAAAATAAATGTAATAACTTGTGTTTGCAACTAGTTTTTTTAAAAATATGAATAGTTAAATTCGTATAATAGCTGAAACGAAATTAGTTTTAACATTGTTTGGGGAATAGAAATTGTAACAATATGTAATAAAAAAAATTCTTTCATTTGTTTCTGAAACTACATGATGTAGTTTTTTTAGAAGATTATATACATGTATTTGAGAGCTTTGTTAAAATGTATTACATATTGCTTTTTAATCATTCGCTATACATTGAATATTTTTATTTGTCAAAATTTGTTATTACTTACTGACGAGTTTTAACATGAAAATATATCTGTATTAATCTAACTAAGACCTTTTTTATTCATATTCTTGGTTTTAATTTAATGAGGCATTTTTAGAACAGTTGAAAATGTTTATATTGTTAATTATACTATTTAAATTTCTACTGAAAGTTTAATTCAACAGGGATTTTAATATAAAAGCCAATACCTACCTAAATCAGAATTTCAGTAGCAATCGATGAATTTAGAAAGATTAATCCATGAATTATCGAATTACGACTGTCTGATTAAGGTATTTTTTTCAAAAAAATGCAAGTTTTATGACTTATTTAAAACTATTTCCTAAGGGTTCCTGTATGTTATATTAAATTCGTTTAGTGTTTCCAACAGAATATTTCCTTTATCATTGAAATCACTTATTGTTTGATCGTGATTTATGTTCCTATTAATTTTGCGCCAATTATATTTTGTAGAAAGAAAAACTTCCATCAATAATGGATTATCAAATTTACTACAAATAATTTCATATAATCTTATGAAATAAAATCAATTTAAGCAAGTCGGATTATTTTATTACCAAAAACTTATTACATGAAATTATAATAATTCTATTTCAGTTGAGGAATATTTGTATTGTTATGATTGTTATTCCAATTAAATGAAAAAAGTAACTTTATTACGTATATTCTTGGATATTACAACAATGATTAAATAAATTAAAATTTGGCTGTCCGAGATTCTTTGCGTAATACATTAATGGGACGTTTGAAGAACCAGACTTAGTAATTAATTTTGAAAAATTCAGCTCATAGTTCTCTTGTCCTTTAAGATAATTTTGAACTTTGAAATGAAATATCCAATTCGTTCAGAAAATTTTCTCTCTGAATAGAGTGTGCTTAAAATTTGAAAAATCTTCAAATTCAATTTGAAAACCATTTACCAAAATTCGCCATTAGATTCATTTGCCTAAAGCCTTTTTGAGTTATCTCGGTTACAGACAGTTTCAGTTTAGTTTAGTTATATTAACGTCCCGTTGTAAAGCAACATTACGGCTCGGTTACAGACAGACGGGCAGTTTTCAGTAACGCATTTTATGAACTCTGTGAGATCTGAAGTATTAAAAAAAAGTGATTTCGAAATTTCGTCAAAATTTTGAGGTCGAATGTTGTCACCATCATTATAATTTAAATAATAAAACAGCACTTTTGAATTATTCCTATTCCGCTTAGGATTTTAATTTTTTTAAAGTTCAATGAAACATTGGACATAGGAATGTAAACCAAATAATTAATAATGAAAAAATAGCCATGATTAAATTTCAACAACAACAATGAAAGGATTTAAAATTCTTAGAGTTTGATATGAATGAAATATATTGCTGTAAAATGTGCTTACATTTAAAATTAAAATAGCTGTTGGTTTTAAGATTAATTCGTGTCCAGCTGAAATATTTGTTCTGAAATTAAGGTGAAAAATAATATCTCACTTAGATTTTAATTATTTAATATTTCAATCAAAATTTTGAAAAATAAGCCGAAAGTGAACATTAACATTATCGAATGTATATAATTAAAACGTTTAATAGCTTTAAATCAAAGGATCTAGCTTTTTGAGTGTCGAAACGTAAATATATATTCATCTTTAGTATCTGTTGTTTCTATATACGTAATCAGTAATGTGAAACACATACTCTACTCCTACTTTGCTGAAGACTGTATTATCAGAAGCTGTTTTCTCCCAAACCACATACTTGAATCCTTGTGATACTTGACAGTTAGAATACCTAAAAAACTTTTTCCATCTACATTTCTATTACATCTCTCTTTGAACTTAGAGATAGTATGTTTGTAAAATTTCAAATCCGCCATATTTTTGAAACTAGAATATTCACCCTTTTCAACCATTAAACCTATTATATTATGTCTCAAATAAATAACAGGTAATTATGGGCAGAATATCGAATATAAACGAATTTCGAAAATTTTATATTTTTTGTATGTTTTGTTTAGCATATTGTTATGATTTGGTGGTTGGAAAAACCATTTTATATGCTCTTTGAAATACCCTATGATTATGTAATTATTTGATTAAATACATTTTATCAGCTGAATATATTTTACTAGAGTTCAAACAGAATTCAAAGATTTCATGATGGACCTTCTGTAAATTTGAAGTAAATATTTTACATACAAATGATATTTTCCATAGAGTTGAGAATCGAGAAAAGAACCATCAGGCTACCTACATCAGTATTGTCATGTTTTTGCTTATACAAAATACTTCATAAACCAGATTGATAAAATCATTAAAAATATTTTTGGAAAAATTGTTTTAATTGTTTAAAAAATCTGTATTCTAAATTTTGTATTAGAGCGGTTCTGTAAAACGAATATGAATTCTGAAGAATGCATAAAGTAATTATGATCAAGCAACAATGATTAAAATTGCCATATGATTTTCATAGTATCTATGATTATAATCCCTTTCTTTAAAATCATTTATGAAGTATCAACTTTACATTCCAAGAAATTTACATACAATACAATATTCCAAAATAAGTTTCTGTTAAAAATATTTTAGGTGATTCAAATGAAAAACACCCAGTTGGGTCAAAATATACGACTATTGACTTTACGCTTGGTCAATATGTCAAACCATGATTAATTTAAAGCCTCATAAACATATCTAAAATAATGATAACACACTGTAATACTTTTCCTAAATAAATCAATGAGTAGATATTGATTCAAAATAAAAAAAAAACAAACTACCGAATAACTGACTTATCTGAAATTCAAGCAAAGAAATAAATAATTCCAATGTAACCGAAGCAAATCCCTGAGAAGATCAGACAAATCGCTCGACAGTGTAAGCTTATGGATGGTGAGGATCAGAGAAATTTCCAGGATCTCCAGGCACAAAAATGCTTCGGACAATAGCACTCGCATTATTTTTTTTCTTTCGTTGTTATGCCATCGAAAATCCCCTGGATGGCGAAAAAAATATGTGATTGGCAAGCCACAAAAAAGCCTCGTAACAGGTTCGACGATAAAGAACTTTCAGAAGATTTTCTGTCCTTTATGTTTCGGCTCTCCGAATCCAGGGCAGCCATTACGGGAAAGACAATGATGTATTTCTCAGACATTTAGGTATTACTTCTGTGGCATGATTCAATCGAAAAACATCCAAAACTCTAACAGCGTAAAAGATGATAGAATGTATTTAAAAACACTTGGGAATTAAAATTTTATTTAACTGTATTATTAAATCTTCATAAAATTGAATATTATTCTTTATGATTTTTATCCAGCCTTCTAACTAATGTTTTTCGAATACTTTCTGAGAATTATAACAAATCGCATTCTTAAAATTATCTATGATAATAAATAAATTTATATGAAAATTTTATCATAAAATGCTTATTTTTATTTTCTGAATTCTATTGATAATGTATTAAAAATAAAATGGTTAAAAGCATTCCTGACTCCTGTTGGCAATAGCTGACACAATACATTTAATATACGGAGTTTTTTTAATGAAAATTATATTCTTCAGCGAACAAAACAGACCGATTTATGAAACTTCTTGCATACATAATTACAGAAGAATTTTAATGATAGTCTAAAAATAGACTGCAGCTGATGATGGAGTTTTCACCAGGCTGCCATTAAGACGATGAAATTCGAAATTTCATATTCCAACCTGTTATGTAACACAAAAGTGTCTTTTTTACCTAATATCTGTATATGAAAATTATTCTACTAATTTCATAAGACTTATGTATTAAATAAAATTTTATACTTTAGAGGGTTTTGTAGTTCATTTATTGACAAAATTACAATTTTATTCTTTACAATTTTAGACCATTTTCTCACTGGAAGTATATTCTTATCTGTAGTGGCTTATATATGAACTAACAGGTTGTTCCCCAACTATTGCTCGCATTGAAAGAAGTTTAATAAAAAAAATTAATAGAATGTGATGTATTCATCTATAATGTAGAGGTATCATAAAATAAACTCTGATCCTCTTGGCATTCGTGGCCTTGAAAATGATCTTAAGTTTTGTATTGGGTTGTTCGGAAAGTAATTTCGTATTTTTTTGTCAAAATGAAAAGAAATTTTCGTTTAATGAATAAATTATTTATTAAATTATAAAATTGCCATTCTGGTCTAATACCTTTTGCCCTATTTTTGGTAGTAACATGATTACACGCTCATAAAAGTTTTGGTCTTTGCTGTAAAAAAAACTGATCGAGGTGGTTTTTGGCCTCCTCATTTGAAGGAAAAATTTTGCAAATCAGTTCTGGTACTGATGTACTGTTAACACATCTTCTCCACACATATTGGCTAATTTATTTCTGGCTTGAACAGCATTTTTACCTTTTATATAGCAAAAAAGAAAAAAATGACGAAAATGCTGTTTATTGCTCTCCATATTTAAAAGGGCACCATCCAAAAACTACTGCGAAGAATCAGCTGCACTTTTTCACACTCAAGCCTTGCTATATCAGCTCTTAAAACATAAAATGATTTTGCGGTTTAAGTATGAAATTGGGTGCGAAAAATGCAATTAAATCCTTTGTCAGGAAAAAACGAAATTACTTTCCGAACGACCCAATAAAATGTAGAAGAGTATAACAAGAATATGCAGAAAGTTTTGGGGAGATCATTTATATTATCTGTACCTAAAATCTTTTATTGCTGATTTCACATTTTACTACACAAACAAATAAATTTTATTCATTCTACATTTCATTTTCAAGCAAATAAATTTGATTACAACTGCTCTAATCATTTGAATTTTAATATTTGGTTTGTCACGTACTTTTGTTCACAAGCGTCTGTTCTTCATGTATTTAGGAATATAACTGGTAAAGGATATTACCTCTATTAATATTAAAGATTAATGTATGTATAAGTTTGTTCTGTTGATATTGATAGCAAAATAGAGCCATATAATATATAATGCTTCGAAATTCTACGCATATGCTCTTTGGTGTGCCAGAGTGTACATACAACCCGAAGCTACTTTTCTTGGAATATTAATTAGGTAAGACGTAAATGAAATTTCGACGTTTTTAAGGTAACTTCGGAAAATATTGAAATTGCACAAAATTTATTTTTATCTAATTATTTTTTAAATCATATTCTTTTCAATAAAATCAATTTCTTTTCTCTGGAATTTTAGTAATTTTCATACGAAAGGTTTTTTTTTTTTTTTTTTTGCATCATGTCTATCATCAGCTTTTTTTATTGTATGAATTTCAACTTATTACCATCAAATATCTAATAGCGTAATTGTTTCTTATTACCAAGAATTAAATAAAAATATTTTGTTTTACATCTGTGTAGGTTTGCTTTATATGAGGAAAAGAAGATGCCAGGGGAGATATAAAATAGATAATCGAAGTAGTTAAGTTTCGAATACATAATGTTATGGGTCTGGCCTCTTTAGGATGGTTCACAATGAATGGGACATATGTAAGTATATTAAATAATACATGCTTCATTAATTACTATGGTGGAAATGCGAGCTTTAAGTTATTCATAAGTAAAAATATAAACAAAGAATAATAGTCTCTCCTTGCCAGTTTATCTTCAAAGACGACTAGTTTATAAACTAAAACGACAATTATTGTATAGATTGGGATGTTGAATAAGTTATCCCTTTGTTGCGTAAATTAATGCTATATTTAAAAAATTCTTTAAAATACAGGCTACAGAAAGCATTGCCCATCGCTAGCCACATTTTCCACCCATCTTTCTGCCAGCAGTTGAAATACATGTCGCAAAAACAAAGTGTCTTTTTAGACTTTCCAAGAGTCGACCCAATTTATGCTATCTTCATAAGAATGTAAATGCATCTCATCTAGGTTAGATGTTATCGATTGGAACAAGTGGTTGTCGTAAGGGCCAATGTCTGGTGAATATAGCGGGTTGAGCAGAATTTCCCACTTAAGCTTTTCCAAGTGGGTTTCTACCGGTATTGCAACATGTCGCAGAGCGTTGTCTAGCTGCAACATTACTTTCTCCTGTCTCCACTTATATAACTTCAATGTTCGGTTTAATTACACCAGTTGTAATCTGTAACAATCCCAATCGATGGTTTTATTTTATTTGAGCAGCTCATAATAATATAAACCCAGCTAATCCCACCAAATACATAGCAGAAGCTTGGAACCATGGATATTCATGATTTAGATTTGTTGAAGATGTCGATGCTTGGCCGGGGTTCTACACTTAAGGTTATCGTAGTGTATGTCTTTTTCATTGTCAGTTGTGATACTATGCAAAAATTATTTCCTTTTCTGCTGTTGTAGCAGTTTTTTACTCTTGAGAAGACGCCATTCGGGTTTCCTGGCTTCAACTCGTATGACAAACAATGTACTTGTTTTAGAATCATTCCTAACGTTTTCAAAATTGTTATGTGATCAACTTTTATTCATTCTGCAAGTTTAGCTAACATTTGGCGTGAGTTATCATGAAGTAACACTTCCAGTTGTTCGTCTTCAAACTTCATCGGCGTGCCAGAGCTTCTTTCATCTTCAAGTTCAGAATAATAATTTTAAAGCATCTAAACCAATTTTCACAAGTTATTTCAGACAAAGAATAGTCTGAACAAGATTTATGTGACCTTCAACTGGAGGTAGTTTTTTTGTGAATAAAATAGAGCTCTGAAATTCCCCGCAAATACTCTTTTTTTTTTTTGGCATGGAATTTGACATATTTAAGGCAATGAAAAAATAACGTTTTTTGCAATTCTGCGAAATGATATACCCTTAATTTCAAGCGGGCTTATAGTACTTGTAAATAGATGCATCACTATCATTAATTAACGCAATCAATTCCGCTAATGCCATCTATTAGAAAACAGTGAGAACTTATTTAACTATCGAATATATAAATTTATTTCCTGTAGCTCTGGGATGGTTTGGATTAAGTTTTGTATTTAGATACAGTTTTACTTTTGAAGTTTATCTGTGTGTATCTTTCCTGAAAAAGTGATAATTTACACAGAAAAAACATTTTTTCTTATAATTAACTATTGATTACTTTTTTGATCTTCTTTCATGCTGACGATGACATATAGCATCATCTCATATATTTTTGTGGTACTTGCATTGTTGCCATAGAATGATAACTTGCTGGAATCTCAAAATGTTGTGAATATATCTAAATAACATTATTCAAATACGAATACTTCGGTTCCTATCCAGTTGCAACAATGCAATTATTAAGTGCAATTTTTTTTAATTGACAAATTCAAATGTCAGTTATATAGAAAAATATTCATATGCTATTAGTATGCAATTCTTATTTATATATTTTCTCCAAATAACACGAGTTTAACATAAAATAAACTGCCAAGCAAGATCGTTCCGTCAGTTACTCTTTATTAAATTAGCTTTATTTAGCGTCCTTATGGCAAACAGCATTCATTTACAGCTTTCTGGTGATTATTCAGATAAAAGATAAGAGCCCGATTTTAGGAAATAAAACTGTTATTTGCATTTGCCTTAAAAAGGCGAATGCTTCCGTTTTCATTTATCTCTAACAGATTCTTGTCGCTTATTATTCATACACTAGTTACATTGTTTACAGACGGAAAATTATCTCATATTTAAAATAAATCACTTCCCACTTCGGAAAAAAAAAAACTAAACAGAATATTAAATCAAAGTGCTACAACCATTAGCTCTGCTTTTGACACAAGGATCTTATGGAAGTAACAAGGACAAATACATCTTTCTTTTAGAGCTTTATTCTGTCTTTTCTTTGGAAGCAGGGACCAGTAACGATTAAATAAAAAACTACGAATAGCTTCAATCTGAAAACAAAATAAAAATCAAAAACTAGAAATTTGTTAAAGTGGTGTAGGTTCCAACAAAAATGATCCAGCCTATCTTGGCAAAAAGCCAATCACACCACCACAGCTGTTGCGGATACTTCACATTTTGTATCCTAATGCTTTTCAATATGCTGTAACATGTTGGAAATTACAGCGATTCGGTCTCGAATGGTAATTTTTTTTGTTTCCTTTTTTATATCCTCCCTTTTAATGTTTTTTCACTTGGAAAAGACATTTAATTTTTCTCCCTTGCTTTCGTTCTCAAACTAAATACATGGACATAAAGTATTATAAGTTAAAAAGCAAAAAATAACCATAAAACTGTTCCAGCTATATCCGGGTCTCCATTTTAATGTTTTTCATGCAATGAATGATAGCAGGAATTTAAATGTGTAACTGCGTTTTTTTATCATTATCATTTAAAAAGTGATTGATGAAAATTGTCCTACAACTATTTGTCTATAAAACTGTAAGGAATGTAAAGGAATTTTAGCTAAGGTTAATGATATATTTTCAGCCATTATTTTTAAAGTATTTTTTAGAATTTTCTACTTTTTGAAATAGTAATTACAAATACTTATAAAATATCTGAACCTACCTAACCGATACATTCTTCCAATTTTATACTAAATGCACTTTATGTTACTACTCATACTTTATTTAAGAACTAAATACACTTAACTAAATATTGGCTTACAATTTTTGTCATTACTCGCTGGAAAACGTTTAATATCCAAGTGTTAGATAAAAACCTGTATATTTTAGAAGCAATTTCATTTTTCCCGATGAAACCAAAATTTGACACAGAACTTGACAGAATTTATAATCTGAATTTGATATGCACCATTTATGGTGTTTTTGAGTTAGTGGATTTGCATTCTTTCAAAAAAATCTACAAACGGGCAATTTCTCAATGAATTTGTTTCCATATTTGGTACTTATCTATACGCTAGATGATTTCAAATTTTATCCGCTGAGCACTTTTTATTTTCTAGTATGACAACTTGTATTTCAATAGATGGACAACAGAAAGGTTTTCGATGAACATTTAATAAAAATCTACAAGCTGCGTGGAAAGATCATGTATTAAATTTCAAAAGCTTGAATCAAAGCGCTTATGCGTTATCATGTTCACAAACAAATTGAAAGACAAAATTCCGAAATTGTGTTTTTTAGACTGAAAGATGTTTGAAACATGAAGCTCCGTCAAACTGTTGATTTCAAATTTTTTGACGATTAAAATATTTTTATCTTTAATATTACATGTGAAAGAAAAGTATAAGAACCTGTTGATGAGATTTCATGTCCAAATTACTATGGGAAATGAGGTATAGTAACTTCTGAAAGTAAAAACCCTGAATACCCTGGGGCAAGTATGACTTCTAGCTCATATGGAAATGACCCTCTCACATTCACTTGCATTTTTTACAGGGGTCTCTTTCACACACTTCAAATATAGAACGCAGAGTGAAGAATAACCATGTCCGAACCAGTACATCTATATTATGAGGAAGAAGAGCTAGCCCTAAGCTAGGACGTCGGCATATAAGAATCTGTTTTTTGATAAGGTTTGAAAATAAAATGCCCTTTTTTTGCATGAAAAATTTCTTTAAAGTTTCCTTAGCAACGAAAAGAATATCGTCATTACTCAAGAGTGAAGGGAATAGAGTCATTGCGAATACTAATATTTTGCACTTTGTGGTTCTATCATCTTAGATATCCTCCCCATTACGATAATTCATATGTTTAAATCTTTTTTCATAAGGAATGTACGACTTCTTATTGACTCTCAGAGAACATAACTACAACCTAGCTATTGTGATTTGCTATTTAATTTATATCAGCAAATTTCTACATTTTTACAGTTTTTTTAAACTTTAAAATGAATTTTTCTTTATCTGAAGATTTCACTATGTATTAGGATTTGTAATCAGTATTATTTAAATATGTTCCATACATTTGTTGTCTAAACTGTTACAACAACGAAATTAAAAAGCTTTAGTGATTCAGAATTATTGAAATTTGCATTAACGCATTGTTTCTGTCAATTTAAAAGAAAGCCTCTCGAAATGAAAATATTTAAAAATAAAATTTTTTTCATGGAAAACGAAATAAAATATTTTAAGGTGATAATTTTGATTGACTTTAATAAAAATATTTATTTATTTGTAATGATGTTTACAATTCTGTTTTTAATCATTTATTTCTTTCAAAAATTCTTTAATTTAATTTTTATTTATTCTAAACATAAAATATTAAGAGATTTTGAAATAGTAAAAGAACAGTCTTTAAGATATAATATTAAAAAAATTATGATTAAATAAGTGTTTTCAACATTGCACTGTCAAAAGCCTTAATACAAAACTCGTTATATAGCATAGCATGCGAAATCGCGCAAGCCAAACCTCGCACTTTCTTTATTTCAAAAGCTATGCAAAAGAATATTTAAAGCGTTGAAACAATATTATACATTTTTGTTACATTTCCTCCTAATATAAATAATACATTTGCATTCCTCATTTATAACAACAATCACGAAGAACAATTTTGTTTCGTGACTAATTACATTAAAATTCATTTGCACTTTCATTTTTTTACCATATTTCGTTCATGCAGAGATTTTTGGAGCAGTTTTGCTGAGTTTCTATAATTTTCCGCATATTTTATCTGTAAATCCCAACCACGTTTGTAGAATGCTATTATATTTAGTTAAGATTATGTGAATTCGAACCATGGTAATGCATGTAAATAACGCACTCAAAGATAACCCTCCGAGTAACGCATGCCCTTTTATTTTGAATATAGGAGAGATTCTTAGCAAATTGCGTACCTAAAATCATTACAATTCTCTGTATATTATTGATAATTAATCAAGGCAATTATTTATAAGCAAATGTTAACATCAGCGATCCCATTATTAGTGAAAAATGAGATAAAATTTCAATTGCTCGTAACTAAAATTATATTTATTAGTTAAATAATAGTTCAAAGCGCTGCCAATAGATGGGTATGTAATGCACATAAAGTATTTTGTTTGCTTTTTAAGTGTTAAAAGTATAAGACGATCATTTAAAATTGCCCTTTATGACCTTCTTTATATTCACCAATTTGTCCCAGATTTATATTTTCGACAATCTCTAAAAGTAAGTAATATTTAAATAACGGTAGAAATATCTAGAAAATGGTACTGAATGACAAGCATTGTTGAATTATTATTCGGTGGCAGTTATTGTTTGTCATGAAACTCCGCATCCAAAAGTTGCATGGATTGGTATCTGGTGAACGAGGATATCATACTGTTTGAAAATTACAATTGATAAATCATGCTTCTCTGAATGCTGTGGTTGTAAATGCTTTTACGATTTGAAATGAATGCGTGTCCCCCTTCATGAATATGATGATCTGAAGGAGAAATTCTTGAGATAATCCTTTCCTATTTGCAATTATCTCTCTAAAAAAAACCGTGGTTTAATGATAATTTTAGTGGTAAAATCACACCCTACTATTAATTATTCAGCAGAATAGTTTTTGTGAAATATAAAGGTTCTCCATTCCTCATATTCGACAAATGTCTCAACTTGATGTTTAAGACAAAATTGGGCTATATCATAACTCAGAATGCTCTATATGCATACATAATTATAATAGGTATCAATAAATATTTGAGGAAATAATGAAAAATATTATTTAATGACTCAAGAACAAACATCATAGTTTTATCTGTTACTAATTAAGAGTCGTTGTAACAAAAATTTCAATTTGTTCTGTATTTAGGAAAGTGAAAATGTAAAAAATTTAACAAAGTCAAAATTTCGAACGTATTACCTTTTTTTATAGTTTTTATCCAAGAAAGTTAAAACAAATTTTAATTTTTGAATCTTTCAAAATAATTATTTCTTTTTCCAGGATTTCTTATTATATTCTTATAAATAAAATTATGTTTTTTCATCAAAGAAATAAATTATTAATTTGTTTGAAAAAAATAATTTTAAAATTATGTTGCATATCATTATATGTTATGCAATATTATATGTTGCTTATTATTATATGTTACACAACATATATTAATAGTTTAAATTTTGTTGACATATTACATGCAATCAGATTAGACTTATTTTATTTCTGAATTCTTTATAAGAATTGAGTTAATCAAACGAGAAGCAGCTTAAACAACGGCAATCTACTTTCCACTTGATGGGTATGGTGAAATCTTGAACTGAAAGAAATATAATTCACTGTTTATTAAGTATTTAAGTTGAAAATTTACAAATATATGATGGAGCATTTTTTCTAACCTAATAGATTTGTCAGAATGTTAAGTATTTATTTGTTTAATGTTAAATCTTGTCACGCAAAAAATTTCTAATCCCTGAATTGTACCAGACAAGAAAATTTAATCGATGTAGTAACATTTTATAGAATTTATTCGTCATTAATAAGTGATATATGATACTGTTTTGAGCACATGGCTAATAGTGTTTTCATTTATTATATCTCAGAAAATACCTCAATCAGCTTTTTAAATTGACCAAAATTGTCACATGTGGACATTGGAGATTTAAAATGTTAAGATTTGCGATAAAGATTTCTGTGAAATTTAAATGAATTTTCAAAATTTTTCATCAGCATTATTATAACACAGAAATAATCGTTATATCATTTCAAAAAGTGAAACCTATATAGTTTTTCTGTGAAGTCACTTGTGTTGGCATAAACACCACTGCTTTTACCTGTAATGCAGTTGAATGTATAAGGATATAGACAGGAAATTCCATTCATAACACAATGAATAAAACTGTATAAAACTGCTAAAATAGTGTGAAATTTGTACCTGTCAAAATTTAAAATTTAAAAATATTTTGCTGAAAAAAGCTTTTTTCCCAAAAGAAATGGAAGTCATTAATTTTAGTAAACGAAGAGTTTGTCTTACATTGCTGGTACACAGTATTTATATATAGAGAGAGAGACAGATAAAAGCACATTGAAATGTTTTCCAGTTCGAAAGCAAGGATAGTTTAAATAATTCGTTTAGAAAAGTTTCCTTATTTTAAAAAAATCCAATATACCTAATATTTTAAATTAACCATCACCCTTTTTATTTAGGCTAATTCACTCATTTTTTAGCTGAGGATATTTTTCTCATACACTGATGGAAAAAAAAATCCCAACACCAAGAAAAAATTATTGTACAGTAATGAAATTTTAGGAATAAATTTGTCTAGGTAATATATTTAATTGATTAAAGTTTCAAGATCACAGGTAGAGCCATTGGCGAGAAGAGCCATTTCAAATTTGAAATGTTGGTACATTAGTAACCGGTGTAGCCACCAGAATTTTGAATGCAAGCATGCAAACGGGCATGCATTGTGTCGTACAGGTGTCGGATATCAGTTTGTGGGATGGAGTTCCATGCCTGTTGCACTTGGGCGGTCAATGAGGGGACGGTTAATGCTGATTTTGGATGACACTGGAGTTGTCGTCCAATGATGTCCCATACGTGCTCGATTG
Source organism: Argiope trifasciata (assembly GCA_026543055.1). NCBI lineage: Eukaryota > Metazoa > Arthropoda > Arachnida > Araneae > Araneidae > Argiope > Argiope trifasciata. The sequence continues at coordinate 21,185 of JAPMOQ010046669.1, forward strand.
GAGAAAGATCTGGTGATCTAGCAGGTCAAGACAACATGTCGACACTCTCTAGAGCATGTTGGGTTACAACAGCGGTAAGAGGGCGAGCCTTATCCTGTTGGAAAACACCCCCTTGAATGCTGTTCATGAATGGCAGCACAACAGGTTGTATCACTAGACTGACGTACAAATTTGCAGTCAGGGTGCGTGGGATAATCACGAGAGTGCCCCTGCTGTCATACGAAATTGCTCCCCAAACCATAACTCAAGGAGTAGGCCCTGTGTATCTAGGCCGCAGACAGGTCACTAGCAGGCGTTCACCTAGCCTCCTCTTAACCAACAAACGTCTATCACTGCGACCAAGGAAGAACCGGCTTTTATCAGAAAACACAGCAGATCTCCACTCCCTCCTCCAATGAGCTCTAGCCTGACACCACTCACGTCGCAAACGGCAGTGATTTGGAGTCAGTGGAATGCACTGTACAGGGCGTCTGGCTCGGAGCTGTCCTTGAAGTAACCGATTTGTAACAGTTCGTTGTGTCACTGTGGTGCCAACTGCAGCTCGAATTTCAGCTGCAGACGCAGTTCGATTAGCCACAGTCATACGCCGAATAAGACGGTCTTCCGTCTCAGTAATACCACGTGGCCGCCCGGAACCTGGTTCTCTTGAGGCAGTACCTTCCCTTGACCACTGCCGTCAATACTCATGCACAGTGGATACATTTCTGCCAAGATTTTAAGCAATATCGCGGAAAGAAAACCCACCTTCTCGTAGCCCTACAACACGACCTCGTTCAAACTCAGTGAGCTGTTGATAATGGCTTTTCCGTCTTCTCAGAGGCATCCTTGACTAACATTAACCCACTACGTCAAATCTCAACTGTAAATAACCATCACGAACTTACAGTGCTTATTTAAAGCAAACCTCATTTGCATGTTCATAGTGTCGCTACTAGCGCCACACTTACGAGCGTAGCTCGAAATTTAAATCGACGTCATCTTTCAGATGTATAAACATGCCTACCAAATTTCGTTTATCTAGCACAGCTCCTTCCTAGTGTTAGGATTTTTTTTCCATCAGTGTATATTGGACAAATTTCTGAAAAAAAGATAAGTCCTGATTTTAAAATATTTCACTTAATATTAAAAGAAAATTAGTTTCTTGGATGTATTCTTCATTCAATGAAAAATTATTTAGATTTTGAATTTAAGCATGAATTATTATATTAAAATAAGAGATACATGATTTCATTTCATTGAAGTTGAAATTAAAAAACGGTCCCAAATCAAAAATTAAAGACAGCATACAATGGTTAAAACATGCTTTCGACTAGAAATAACAAAAGATACAATAACTGAGACTTGATGGGACTAATTCGATAATTTTTCTCGAAGATCATTGATTGGAATTTAATCATGCTTATAAAATTTTTAGAATTTCTGAGTTTTCCAGTACGTGCAATGAAAAAGAAATTAGTATAACTTTTGAAATTTTTCGCAGTCATTTGCTCAAAATTTATTCATTCTGACCATATTGCATCACAATATTGAATGATTTATTCAGATATTTATATAAGAAATAATGGTAAATAAAAAAATATATATCTAATAAAATATTATAGATCCTTTTTCGGTTTTTTCTCTATTGTAAATACATATTTATTTAAAAATAAGATTTAAATTTTAAACACATTGAAAATTAGTCTTTTTAAAAATTTTGATCAGCTTCTTCTTTAGAATTTTTAATTTAAAATTCCTTATTATCAGAATTATAAATCCTTGAGCTGCATTTTTTTTCCATTTGCTATCCTTTTCATGGAATCAAAATTTATTTAAATGAATCAATTGACAATAACGTAAAAAAATGTTTTGCTATAAAAATGAAAGAATTGTACCAAATTTCAAAAATCTTCGCGATAAAATATTGACTGCAGAATCTATTATAAATCCCATTGGAAACTTGAAGCAAACAAAGTCAAATAAATTGCACAGTAAAAAAATAGGTTCAAACTATACATCTTCTACTAAATCCTTCATCCTTTTATATTTAATATAAATACGCTATTCATCCATAAAAGCGATTTTGTTCATTTTAAAATGCTGTTCAAATCGTTCTTGAATCCAAAGAATATTGGAAGTCCTTCGCTCTGATTTATGATTTACAGTAAAAACTAAAGCAGGAAGTCCATGCACACGTGACAGTGCAAAATGATCTTCTATTTACCAACTGCGTCTCCCATCAGTCCCGGTCGGGAATGGGAGATAGTCAGCAGAGGAATTGGGAAAATAGTCACGCTCCCTCCTTGCTCTCGTTACCTGATGCCTTCGCCCATTTTACAATAAGCATTCAAAGCACGGAAGTTGTTTTGGTTTTCCTGCTCATCATTTATATTACGTGTAGGAGCTTACAGATCAGATTTGGTCTTATCATTTTGTACATTAACACTGCATTAAGGAAACGAATGAATAACTCTACACGCACGCTTATAGTGAAATGGATTTTCAGTGCTTAAATTAGGTGCGGCAAGAAAGAATGATAATATCCTTTGAAATGCATTAATAAGAAAAGCTAGCCTTTTTATTCTGTTTGCGATACTTTGGCATTCGCTGTAAAAAGCTATCCATTGTTGTTCATTTGGCTGGAGCGTGGGGGTATAAGCTGATAGCCTAATGGAGCCGTTTCACGTACTTCTTAGATGATAAAAGGTATTTCACATACCTTCAAATATCTTGCTGAATAGTCTTTTAAGCTGTGTTGTAATGGCATATCTGCTTTCTTATTTCAAAATGTTCAGTCATTAAAAAATGTGCCTGACTTAACTCGATATGACTCGAATTAAAATGTTGTCATTACTTATTTATATCAATGGTCCATTTCATGGTCATTGCAATTTGTTAGAAAGACAGTTTCGAATTTGGAATTTTAAGTAAATAATCTGAAAGAATTCCTGAAATATTTTCGTATATATTGAAATTGCTTATTAGAAACCAGTTTTGCAAAAGTAAACATTTCGATACACCCTGAATTTAATTTTGAATTTTGGTTATATAAGCATCCTCTTGTTTTGCAATTATCAGATATACATGTAATTACCGATCTGGTCATTGCACTGACTGCGTTTAAATAATTATTTTCATCATTCTGAATCTTCATGCCACCTCAAGATGAGGAGCTACGCCTTCGATTGAATTTTTATCTTTAACGTATACCTTTTAAAATCTGCTAATAACACTGAACATTTCAAAAAAAACATTTCTATCAAAATGTGTTGTAATATAACATTCAGAAAGGAATATTCTTGCAGGTGAAGAAATAAATGTAATGACTGAATAGGTTTCCAAAATGCTATCGAAGCTTTTACACTATCGAAAATTCCTTTTCCTTTAAAAAGGTTTTGCTGAATAATTTATTTGCAGTCAGAACTTGTTAAAAACATTAATGGCACTAGAATGCATGATTTATACTTTTTGAATATTCTGAAATATTCATTATATTTACTGATTCATGTCATATTTCTCCTAATGTATTCCGTCATCTACCATAGAAATTTCAATGTTTTATAACAACATTGCTACATAGTCTCTAGAAACACAATCCTACTTTTTTTAGTTATACCTTAATACCTACTGCTATTGGACACTTTTAGAATTTCATGGGGCCTCCGTGGTCTGGTGGTAATGTCTCGGCTTCGGAACCGGAGGGCTTATGGGTCTCTTGCACGTTAAATCTATCAGTGCAAACGTCCTCCCTCTGGTGTGGTGTGGCGTGTAGAGGGGGGTGCCAGCTCAGGTGTCGTTCTTGTCATTTGACTGTGGTACAAAATGACGAGGTCCGTCCCAAAATACTCTAGTGCTACTTTACAAAAAGACATTAAAATAATACTACAGTAAACTGAATTTTAGAAGTTCGAAACTAAAATACTTATGATTTCTCCCTCTGGAACAATAATCAGCCAATAAGTTCTATTAATGCTAAGTAGTGTTATATAAATTTTAGATTATCTAAAACTTTCCAACTTGGCTTCACATGGCAAGCAAATATATAAATATATAAATTATAATTATGCAAAGCAGTCACAGATGATATCGGAATTAATTTCATCACTCGATATATTTTGGAGTTCGCAATAAATTTGTTCAAGATGAGATTCAGATTTTTTGAGCAAAATGCCTTCTTATAGCTGATAGCAAAATCTCCAATATTTTAGGTAAAGAGGATGTCAAAATAGCGATGCCGAAAAAGGAAATCGGAGTAAAATTCGGTGCTGGTTGCAAATTTTATAATTCAAATATTTTAAATTGAACATAAATTAATATTTGCCTTTAAGTAGATCAAGTGCATCGTAGATTAAAGAAACTGTATGAAAGGCAGTTTCTTTGGGTTTTATTTCTTTAGACATTTAAAAATTTTTTTGGCAGAAAATATTTAGTAAAATGGAATCTTTGCAATGCATCGTTAGGGAATACTCGATAATGACAACTTGACGAATAGCAGTACCTTGAAAGGATAATCCAATTGGCTTCATATTGGGACAAATGTCTGAGCATTTACTGTGATACTATCGAAAAATAAACAAAAATGTGACATTTTTTGTGAAATGTATGAAATATAATTTTCACTTTCATTTTCTTTGTATCTTTATTATTAGATTATCCTCATAAATGTGAGCTTTTTATGTAATACTAATTATAATGGCATCTCTTTATAAAAATATATTAACGCATTTTGGCCGCTAGATGGCTTTTTTTTAATTTTGTTTCATGCAAAAGAGACAAATGGGTTAATTAATATATAGAGTCCAAATTCAATAAAGAAAAAACATATTTTTTAAAATGCCTTTTCCTCGAATGTTGAATTTTGATCTTATCCCGCTATGAATCTCTATAGATGATATAATATAGAACAGTTTATCTGCTTCATTTATAAATGCTATATATTTCAATTCTAAACAGAATCGTTTTGATAGAACAAATAAATTTGAGGAAAGACTACAATTTTGTTCTAAAGTATAGCATATATGTATTGTGAAACAATTTCGTAGTTAACTAGTTAAAGAAATAACAAGTTACATAGTTTCGAATATAGCTTACAAACTATTTATTATTATTTATACACACTGTATATTTCAATGCTCAGTAGAATCGTATTGACTGAACAAAGAAATTCGATGAAAGAGTATCCAATTTTTCTCAAAAGGGAAGAATAAAATTGTTACAGAACCCTTTTATTGTTAAACGGTTTAAGAAATAGAAAGCTATATACTTTCAAATCCAATTCTATACGAAATTTTTAAGAATAGCTAATTATCTTCCGTACTCTTTTTCGATGTAGTAAACTTGGAATTAATTTGTATTCATTTTGAAAGGTGCATTATTTTAATGATGGTTATTACATAAATACTGCTTTACCAGTGGCAAATTCAACGGGTATTGAATTAGATAACTGGAATGTGGAAACTAATGTATTTAGTTAAATTTGTAGTAGGACTATAGTGACCTAGTGGAATGGCTTTCTGTATAGAAGGTTAGGATTTCCTAAAGAAAACTGCCATGTGGTACATTTTAAAAAAGATTAAAGGGGGAATTCCCACCTGAAAGTGAAACGTAGAAGTTTGGCGAAGGATCTGTTGGTTCTGGTGTCGTCTTCGGTTTTATTTGAAATTCAAAATTATCAGGTCCATTCCTAAATAGCCCTCTTTCTCTAAATTGGAATATAACTATAATTATTCTAAACTTAAATACTAATTTTCAAGAATAAAATCCCTGTTCATTTTAATGAAATTTTCTAAATATCAACAGTCTCCAAATACAGTCATAAATACTAAGTACTAAAATACATTAATACTAAATCAGTCAGGCATTGCGAATGGCTGTCATAAGGCATGGAATTTTAAACAATCATATATATTAATTAAAATTCCATCATTTTATACAAATAAGGGGTTAATATTGATCAAATTCTACAATTTTTTATTTTAAAATTATTTTATATAAAAATATTTCTACATAAAATTGGAAATAAATATTTGAACAGTTTAAAGATCTTTTGTTCCTATTTTTGATATAATGCTAATTTTTTTAAAATTCATTTGCAGTGCAAGAATTTTTTTAGAATTTCATATTTTAAATACCATACTGATTTTCCATGCCTTTCCATGCCTCCAGTAAAATTATTGTGCACTATTTCAGTTTAATTTCTTTTGAATATTTTAAATGCTAAGTATTTTTAACTGATAATGATTTGATTTCAACATTTCAAAATATTTCTTCGATTTTATCGCACAAAACGTTTCAGCTTATTTTATCTTACTTAATATTCAAATAGATATTTTTTGCACCAAATTATGCAGTGAATAACGAGGAAATGCAATACTATTACATAAGTCTTTTAAGACTGGCCATTTTATAAATGGAACAAAGTAACTGGATATTTATTGCGTGTGCAATAAATATCCAGAATAATGAATCCGATGAATAATGATTAAATAAAAAAAAGATATATTTATTGATACAATTATCAAAAGAAAAAAATTACAGCTTCCTTAAAATATGAAAGAATAGGAAAGTAACCCTCAAAACGTAAAAAAAGATTATTCTAAGCTCTAATTTACGAATATCCATTTATTTATATCGTTTGACATAACAAATATAAAAAAAACATTATCATTTTTGGAAATATTAAAATCAGTTATTACTTACCTTTCGCATGTTCAGAAAGATAAAAACTACAAAATAAGGTAATGGAAAATAAAAATTAAAATATTTTCCGATGCTTTATTTCTTTAATAAATGATAGTATATTTTATTTTCTTTTTTAAAAAGAAGAATATTTTGGAGCCGCTATTTAGTGCTTGTATGCTCTTATTTTTAAAAATATTAATCAATGCATTTAGTTTTTTTTATTCTAATACATGAAGTTCTTCTTCTAATACATGAAGTTAATACTTCAACATGAAGTTTAGAAGTTCTTCTATCGCCTTGACATATTTAGTGCTTTAAATGCTATGGTTTTTAAAAATATTAACAAATACATTTTTATTTGGTTATTCCAACATAACACTTCGGCATGAAGTTCAGAAGTTCTGATGTCCCATTGATATATTTAGTATTTTTAATGATATTATTAATATAAATATTAACATTTAATTATTGTTATGTTATTCCAAAATAAAACTTCAAGATGAAAGCTCAAAAGTTTCTCCTTGACTAGGGCCGACCATTGGGTGGGAGGTGGGTGTGGTGGGTGCTATGCAACTGAAAGAATTTAAAAAGTTTTCTGAACAATAATAATGTCACACATACTAAAAGTCTACAAGCTTGTTTTGATGTGGTTGGATGAGCATCTACTGACGTCTTTATGGGGTAAAGATCGCAGTGATATTTATAGAAAGGGCGGGGAAAGTTCATTTATAAATAAGGAAATTCCCTTCAGACATTTGAAAACATAGCTGAGTATCCGGCGTTCAGATGTTGAAGCTGTTCAAATGGACTTGTAAATCATCATCTATCTAATTTTGTACATATCTAATGTGATATTTTTATATTATATTTGTTTATATTAAGTTGTTTAAACAAAAAGTAAAACGACTATAAATTAAGTGATCAACTACTAGCAAATGCACACTGCATTTTTTCTTAATCGGTTACAACCGGAATAAAAAGAATTAAGGAAAAAGTTTAAATGGAGCAGCGGACGAATTTAGAAATATTCTAATCTTACAGTACATATTATAGTCTAGTGCTTGAGTGCAAAATAAGGTAAGTAGATTTACAGTCACTTATTTCACCTACTAATAGTGTTTTGTATAGCATTTAGTAATTTGATAATTCACTGTGTAAACCACTTAATACCGTTAGATATCACAAAGTCCCAGCAAAAGAAATATCTCACTGTGTGTCAAAAAATATAATTGTCAGAAAAGTAAAAAAGCAGAAAAGCTAAACTTCAAGAAATCACAAGTAGATCTGTTTCCTTTGCTACGAACTAATACTGGCAATGAAATTGTTTCGACTTTAGACGTTATTATTCCAACTTCAACTGGGGAAGAAAATTCCTCATAAACTACGCAGTCTTGCAATCAAAATTTTGGAACGGTGGAACTTGTTAAAGAACTGTGTGTTTATACAAATATGATCGAATCAGAATATTATGATGAAAATGAAATAACAAATATGGTCAGGCGAGTAAAAATGATTCTGGTTTATGGCCAAGTGTTATAACTAATAAATTTAGAATGTTTTGTGTTAAAATCGCACCTGTACAACATAAAGTAGTTTTTGCTAAAAATGCTGAAAGTAGATAATTTTCTAGAACATACTAATTTTGAAAAATGCAAATTGTGAAATCCAAATTTGCAATATTTTAATTTATTCAAAAACGCAAAATTCCTTATTGTGTTTTTGCTGTTTACTTCTTTACAAAAGAAGAGGGCATGACGAAATTACAAGATTAATAGATGGCTATGATAACTGTAGAAAGTAATCCCAGGTCATGGGCAACTGTAATCCTAGATCATGAGCGTTCTAGTAGTCATTTTAATTCGTTTGTTGCTTGGAAAGAATTACTACAACGACTAAAATGATGATTGATAAAAACAAATCCAAATTAATATAAGTAAGGAAACGGCTTGACATCGGTTGCTATTTCAAAGAATCGTAGATGTGATTCAATTTTTAGCGTATTATAATCATTCATTTCAGGGATCTCTCGAAATAATAGGAACGCCTAATAATAAAAAAAAATTGTGTGCACTCGAATTACTAAGTAAATACACTCTATGCTTATGGATCACATAAAAAGAATTAAAAATTCCACAAATTAAATTCTCAGTGATTTAGTTCATATCAAGTTCATATCACAAGATCAAATTATTCCTACCTTACGAAATACAGTTCTTAACAAAATTAATTAGAAAATTGTTGCAAAAACTTTATAACGTTTTATAATGAAGATGTAAATGAAAACCTAATCCAAATAATTACTTTGCAACAGAATTTGATTTTGAATGAGAGGGATCTAAATATTACTCGTATTGAAATATATATTAAGTAATAATTTTAATAAGATATTTATAAATGCATTAACCGTGTTAAAATTTTTCTTTACATTGTTAATTTCTATAGTAAATGCTGAACCCTGTTTCAGCAAATTTAAACTAATAAAGGAACATCTTTAGTGAAACATATGAGTATAATACTTAAATGCTTTTTCTATATCAAGTATCGAAAAAAAAATTGGAAAAATTCTAATTTCCCTTGAGTAATTAATAGCAAAAACTAAATCAAGCGTTAAATAAATATGCAAATGTCTCAGTTTTTTTTTACTTAGTTAAAACAATTAGGGCTCAAATTATTTTCTTACACAAAGGACCCTTCCTAGAGAATGCCAGCTCTGTCCTTGACATATTTATTATTTATAATAGTATTATTTATAATATATCAACATTCACTTTTAATTTTGTTATTCCAACATAACACTTCAAAATGAAGGTCAAAAAGTTCTATTATGCCCTCTACATATTTAGTATGTGTAAAGCTGTTGTTTATAAAAATATTGATAGATATTTTTTATTTTGTTATTCCAACATAACACTTCAACATGAAAGTTAAAACCCCTGATATCTTCATATCATATTTAGTATTTATAATGCTATTATTTATTAAGATATTATCAGATAATTTTTGTTATTCCATCACAACATTTCAACGTGAAACTCAAAAATTCTTTTTGGCATATTTAGTATTTCTAATGCTATTATATATAAATATATCTTCATTTACTTTTTATTTTGCTTTATAAAATAACTCTTCAAGATGAAACTGAAAAGTTCTGATGTCTCCTTGACATATTTAGTATTTATAATGCTATTATTTATAAAGATATTATGTAAGATAATTTTTATTTTTTTATTTTAATACAGCACTTTAGCATCAAAAATTCTGTTATCCCCTTGAAATTTAGTATTTATAATGCCATTATTTATCAAGGTATTAAAGGAAACTTTTATTCCATTATTTCAGCATTAAGTTCAAGAATTATGATGTTTCCTTGAAATATTTAATATTTAAAATGGTATTATTTATAAAAATAACAACATTTACTTTTTTTTTGTTTTTCAAAATAAATTCCAAGATGAAACTCAAAAGTTCGTATTTCTCTTTGACATAATTAGTATTTATAATGCTTTTATTTATAGCGATATTAGCATATATTTTTTATCTTGTTATTCCAATATAAAACTTAACCCTGTAAATCGAAAATTACGATATCCATTAAATATTTATTATTTACTGTGCCGTTATTTATAAATATACTAGCTTATACCCAGTCCGTTGCTGCCGCAGATGAAATAATCTTGGAAATATCGTTTGGAATTTGAAATAGCTATCTTGTTTAATTAAGAAAGTTAGGAAGAGTGACATTTTATACAGTCATTGAAATTGAGTGATATATAAAGGAAAAATATGAATAGTATTTTTTCTATTTTTATTATTCTATTATATAAAAAATATTCATTTTCATATATTAGATTTGTGTATTTTATTTTAGAATTGTAAAGCTTGATGTTCTTTCAGAAGAAAGAAACTATTTATTGTATCTCGTGATTCGTTTAATATTCATTCAGAATTGTCAAGTTAAATATTAGAAAATGTAATTAAAATATTTTCTTTTGAAATTGATTAAACATAGAAGATACATTTATAACAAAAAAATCTTTAATATAGTTGAAAAACTAATTTTTGAAAACTGAGATGGTGCAAATGCTATAATATTTTCAAAAGTTAAAAAAAAACGTTGCAATTGTATTAAATATTTAGTTAAAATTTCAAACCTACATAATTTGTTCCCTAAACTTTTTTGGACAATCTCTAATAAAACTATTACCTCAGAGAAAGACTTACATTGCATTTACGTACAATAACTTCAAAATATTAACATCTATCTTGAATTTAGCATCTTTACTGAATCTGCTGTGTCTACTTGGCTAATTATTTGGTGGTTAATCCATGGTTAATAGATGTGGTAAATAGAATAGAAAATATTTTTTATACTTTAGATGATTGTATTGCGCCTATAACCATCCCGTAAATACAAGTAATAAGTAGTAGAAGTCTTATCGGAATCAGATGAGTGGTAAGGCAGCGCATAAGAGACATACAGACAGACATTCTTTTTTATTCATATAGATTAAAGTATAATTTTTATTTTTTAATTTAACATAGCACTTCAACAAGAAGTTAAAAATGTTGGTATCTCCTCTCTCCTATTTTGCACAATTTTTATTATAATATCTTTATTCGCAATTTCAGTTGCTTTTAATTTTCAACTAACTTATTCATATTTGGGAGTTCCCAAATAAGTCTAATTCTCTGAGAATTCGCTTGAATATTCCATTACATAAAATATAGCTTCTTAATTCAAAACCTCCCGAACGAACTTTGAGTTCAAAAGCTTTAAGTAATGTAAGTGCAAGGCACTGGTTTATTATAATTACCCTTTAATTAGTTGCGCATATGCATACACACTTCTCTGGTTCGTTAATTAAAGAAGTTTCTGCATATGCATTTATTGATTTCTGGACCTTTCTCGTTTAACGAGAATTTAAGAATTTTCTTGAAGTTTTGACGGTATTTAGAACAGAATCCTTAAAAGTCCAGGTTAGAATAGAATTAAATGGTAATATTATTAAAGGCATACTGAAGAACACTCTTCTCAGTTTCAAGACTTATAATTCCTTGTCTTGCATACATTTTAAAAGTTAACTTGTAACACAGGAAATTATAGATTGATTTATTATGCACATTCAGTGAATATTATATCTAAATTATTGAAAGTTTTAAAGACAAATTATAAATTTTAAAAATAACTAGGGATTATAACTAAGTTTAATTAAAAACAAGTAATATAAAAAATTAAATCAATTCGTACTTAAGTAAAAAAAATTTTCTTTTATTCACTTTTTATTAGATAACAGCAGTTAATATAAATATACATATGACCAAATCACAGTATTAAGTGACAAATGATTTTTTCCAGCCATCTTCATGCTTCGTCACTGATGATAATTATTCCTAAATTTATATCTATTAAATATAGAAAACAGGAAAATTTTTATTGATTTATCCATGCTTATAATCCAAAAAATATATTTATATTAAATATTTATTGGATCATAAGGTTATTTTTCAGATTTAAAATAGATTGCCTTTTAAAAAACAGAAATTCCTTAAGACGTTTTACCATCCTAAGCCCCGCTGTTCTTCTAATCGGATTAAGATTTTCCTTAAAATCTTGTAATCTCCTTGATAATAAATGGAAAGAAAAAAAAAACAATGGATTTTGCATAAGAAAATTGATTTTATTTTATACATTAAAATAACAAACTAATCAAAATCGCTAAAAATAGTTTTTTTTTTCAAAAAAATCATAGCTTTCTGTATAACAGAATATTAAATAAATTATCCTTTTTAATAAAACATAATAGAAGTGTTTCCTTTCTGGAATGAATAGAAATCAGATATTTGTAAAATTAGTTTTTTTTATTCCTTTATTACTATAATGTAGATAGATTAGAATTACATAGGTCAGAAAAAAGGATTATTTCATATATTTTCCATTTCTGATTAGAAACCCGGATTTGAGATAGATCTGAATTTCTTGTTTCAAGACCACACATTTTATATACTTAATTGTAATATTTTTTTAATTGCGTTATTCGAACTATTATGCACAGAAATATTGCGTCAACACTGATTCCTAATACACTTTTAATTCTTTAAATCATTAAAAACTCACAGTAATAAATATTACTGTTATGGTATTTGTCCTACTTGATGATAAATATTAGTAGAAAATCTGGAAAGAAATGAATTTTATTTATTTTTTTCAGACGGAATGATATTGATGAACAAAGTACCCGACTACATGAATTCAATTAACAACATTCAGAGCTGTAACATTCGGGTGACTACAGTACTTTATTTAAATGGGTGTTTCGATTGATTTAGTATTGAAAATGACATCTTATCATTATCATTTATGAAGCAATGCTACAATGAAATGTATTAGAGTTCACATATTTTCTTACATTATTTGGTTGCTACCAAAATAATTTATATCAGTTTTGTGGAAGTATCAATGCCACTTATTTCCATAAAAAATGTTTTGAAAAAAATATTACGCTATCTGACGATGAAAAAACTGGCATCATATATTAATTTCATATAAATCATATTTCAATATGTTTTTACTTGAAAAGCAAAATTGAAGTTTATTATCCAAATTTGAAAGAATTTTTAAAATTCTTTCATACTATTTTAATTGTACTCTTATTTTAAATTTCATTTATTAAAAGAGTTGAAACGCTGTATGTAATAATAGACTATTAAACAAGCTTAAATCATATTTTTTTCCAAGCATGAATACATTTGAGGATTACTTTCAACTCGAAACAGTTCCAACTTTCAGATTTCCATTTTTACAATTATATTTTAAAAATCAATTATGAAACGAATTTTTAATATATCTTAATGCACATTAAGATACTATATAAGTTTAAATAGGAAAGAGAATGATAACATTTGATTTGAAAAATTTTGATATTTCATCATCTGCGAATTATGGTAAAAATTTGTGTTACCTCTTTCAGACAACATAATTTCCTTGGAAAACGAAGCCATATTTCTGCAATGTAATATTTTCAGATGTCTATTTGTTGCTGATTTTTTCTTAAATTTCATTTACCTGTATTATAATTATCTAAACTTCCCTTACTAACATTATGAAAATTGTTCTTATTACCATTGTTTTGCTCATTAGTTATAATACATAAATAGTAAATAGTTTATAGCAATGTATGAAGTAATTAATATAGTAGATTAGTGAAAAAAATTCAATACAATAGGTAATGAAAGAAGCTTAAATGATAGTTTGTTTTTATCAATGACTACTACCAAGAATTATTTTCATCTCGAAACAATTTCGATTATTCAGATTTCAGATTGTCAAAATTATATTTTAAAAATTAATTATTAAATGACTTAATATTATATATTAACACACATCAAAATTCCATATAAAATCAAGTAGGAAAGAGAACGATAACATTTGATAACAGCAGATCAGCATTTTGATTGGGTTATTTCATCATCTGATGATTACCACAATAAGCAGTGTTACCTTTATCAAGCTGCATAAATTTCATTCTAAAACAACATCATATTTTTACAATGTTTTTAAGTGACCTTTTGTGGCTACTTTTATATTTAACAACATTTACTATTATTATGGATCTCTAAACATCATTTACTAGTATTATCTATTTCTAAACATCATTCACTAGTATAAATTTAATTAATTTTAGTATAAAAAATACTAAAATTAATTTGCAAAATTTTAATATTCAAAAACCGATAGCATTTGATATGCAAAATTTTGAAATTCCATTATATACTGATTACCACAACAGTCAGTGTTACCTTTTTCAAATAACATAAATTTCGTTATAAAACGGCATTGCATTTCTGCAATGTAATATTTTTAGGTGACCACTTATGGCTATATTTATCTTAAACATCATTTACTAGTATTGGGGATCTTTAAACATCATTTACTAGTATTATGGAGATTTAAACATCATTTACTAGAATTACGTATTTTTTGAATACTAGACTGTTTTGATTATTAGTTTTGAGCTCGGTGTTTTTCAGAAAGCAATGACATGGAAAATTTCCCGAAACTAATTCTCCTCGCGTCCAAAAATTCCCCTCATTTTTAAAAAACTCTAAATTGGCTTCGAATTTCATCCGTGACGAAAATACATACTTGAAAAACTCTTTGGAATTTGTAAGAAGTTCATTGCCTGCCATTTTATTTTTTCGATGCCCAGTGCTATGGAATTTTCTTTTATCGTATTCACCGCATGCTTGGAGGGTAAGTGTTCTTTACTGCTTGTGACGTTTTGAGTCATTGCTTTCGACGTTTCAATTTCCCGTTTAAAGTATAAAACATATTTCTTTGCGGAATCAAGTTCAAAGACGAAGAGGTTGACATAGTTATACACTGAAAATATTTTTAACTAGTAGTTAACTAATAATTTTAACTTTCTAAGCAGGTTTATGGTTCTAAGGAATCCTAAATAAATTAATATTATAAATGAAATATTTTTGATTGCACAGAGCTTAGAATTTAGACAAGGGAAATTGATTATTCTATCTGAAGTAAAATCATTAATATATCTAAAGTCAGTGTTACTAGTAACTTGAGGAAACGAAAACCTAAAAGCAGGATTCCGGGATTGTAGATTCGTAAGAAAGAAGTAGAATAATCATGTAATCAATGTATTGTACTTCAAATTTGCATTTGTAAGTCAAATATCATTAAAATGTTATTGTTTTAACTATTCATGTTGGTCAATATACCAATGAAGACTTTACTACACTAAAGTTATCGTAGAAGCAATTTATTATCAGAAAAAATATCTAAGAAAACTGATAATCCTTGGATTAAAAATAGTCCTGAAAAATTAACTGAAGTATTCAACCCAGGAGATACAGTACATTAGAAATATATAGCAATTTATGGAATCAAAACACATTCACAATATTCGTTACAATATGAAACATAATAAAAAAATTAAAATTAAATATCACCTCAATCGTAAAAAAATAATACACATGTAACAAATATTAAAAACTAAGAACCACAGAGGATGATACATTAGGCATAAAATGTCATCTCATAAATTCTCATTTATAAAATGAGGAAATTAAGCACAATAAAAATTTCTGATCTATAAGATTGAAATTTTTATCCATTATCTATATCATAAATTCTAATTACAAATATTCTATACACGTGTAGATGGGAATTAGACTTCAATACTTTAACTACAACTCTTTATAATACCTAACCACAAGATTATTGCTTTCTAACAATAGAAAAAATATCGAACCATCTCTTTCTCATATACAAACAGAGGGTAAGTTTTTAAACAATCTCTAAGATTGATTCAACTAGCTATGATAACATTGACTCCAGTTTCGTCGTAATTTAAGAAATTGGTATAAAAATTTGGTGAAAATCAAATTCTAAAACGCTTTGGTCAAAGCGTTTTTTGAATTTCTTTGTCACAGATGCACATTCTCCAAAAATGTGTTATTTAACTGAATAGAAATCTAGAATGTGTTATCAAATTATGGCCAATCTCGTGGTCAAAATCTTGAGTTTGAATTTTTCGAAAGAGTCAAACGTTAAAATTAATAGTCTTCTTTCTTCGAATCATGTTGCTCTGGCTTGAAATGAACTAACCAATTTGGCCACTTTGAAGCCATAATAAACATTCCAACTACTTATGTATAAGAATATATTCCGATTGACTTTACAATCTGTAAGGTGTTCGTACAATTTACAATAATATTATTGTATAACTGTGTACAACATTGAAGTGAAAAGTATAGATGTTAATTAAAGATTCTGGTTATTTCTACATGTTATAAAAAATTCCTTTTCACACGAAATAGACAATCATGGATAAATAAAGGAAGATAGTTGTGCAGTGTTTCATTATCAGTTGAAAATCCATCTTAATTAAAGGAAAACCAAACATAAGCCCTAATGAATGTTTACAAAAGAAATAACAAAACTGAAAAATAAGCAATGCTTTTGTGCTTTCAAAATTAATCATTTCAAACAAAGAGAGCTGAAAATTATCGGAGTCAAAACCCGAAAAACCAGAAGATCAACAATAATGCTTAAAAAATAATTTATTTTTAATTCATCATTTAAGAATATTCATGAAATTTGTATACTTGAAAATTTGCAATCGAAGAGAAGGAGATAATTCTATTATAGCATTAGAAAAAGTTGAAAATGAACGGAAATGGTTCAGAAGTAGATAGTAAAACAGATTTATATTTTATTATGAGGTGATAAATGAAATGCGATTTACATTTGAAATGGAGACATTTGTTTCGGTTGAGATGTCATTTTAATTATTTGCCTTTCTTTAATTAATCCCCAGGAATGGAAGCAAGGAACTCCGGATTCTTAAATATAATCAATTTTATCACACAAGATTTTATTGCATCTAATTTTGAATGCATTAATATGCTGTTATTATTTTAAAAGTATCAGAAGTACAGAAAAAAAATGTTCTTAATATGCAGGGTGAATATAATTTAAAGTTTCCACTTTGGAATGATCATGGAAGGTAAACTACTTGACCAAATGCTATCAAATTTGGTAATAATTTAAAATAAACATGGGAATTTCTTTTTTTCCAAAAAAAAATATTCAAAAATCCATTAACAATAAAATTGCGCTGTATTAATATTGTTAAGAAAAATAGCACATGAAAACATCGTTTGAAAAGGTGTTCAATTGTTTCTGAAATGTATTACAAAACATGTTCAAATGTGTGTTATCTCAAAAGCACTAATGGTGATAACCTAAACAATTTGGCTGAACTGAAATATGCCATAGGCTGACACATGTGTCACGTACCTCCGGATATGCGAAGAACTACTGTTGAGAATGCAATAATGATATTTAACTTGCTTTCAGAAAATGGTGTAAGCCACATTGAGCAGGCTTTGTATCACGTTTTAGAAATAATTAAACTCATTTAAACAGGTGTCTTCATCTCCTATTTGGTTTAACAATATTGAATACAGCGCAATTTTCCCCTAGAGGGGAGTTTTTAAACTTTTTATTTTGACTGAAACGAAGTCCCCATGACTTAATTCTTACCGAGCTTAATAACATTTCACCTAGTAGTTTCCTTTTAAAGTGGAATTTTAATTATAACTACCCTATATTTTGAGTCAATAAGGTAATTGCTTTCATTATCAGTTATTTCTACTATACCATGTGGGGACTTAATAAACATACTTAGTTAATTCCAAAAAAGTTTATTTCATCAATTGTGAAAAGTTAATGGGAACAAGCCCAAACTCGTATACAAAATGCTCAAAAATAAAAATTACTATTAAATAGAACACACATTATTCCGCTGACAGAGCTGTGGTTATCATTCGATTCCAAATACCCCACAGTATTACACATTGATGTAATTGTCCCTAAATCAAATAGTGTTTTAAAATGGGAATTAAGAGAAGATATATGGTTACAATGGTTTGACATATAGTATATGTCCAAAAAAATTAAGATAACTTATGATTTTATTCCTGACCCAGAAATAACAATAAGAAAATACCACCCACTGATAGTCCAAATTATATCTAGGCATGAGATATCCCCTTGATATTTTCAAAGATTTCGAAGATTGCTGTACAATAAATGCATCTGCGGAAGAAATAGTACTGTTTAACATTGTTTAAACGAATGTACAGAATTCTCAGAATAAAGAAAGAATATAGAGTTTGAAAATAAGGGCAGCTCAATATTAACGATACCAGAAAATCTTAAAATAAATATAAAAAAAGCAACATAATGTTGAAAGTTGATAGTCTAATGCAAAAAAATTAAAACTTAAAAATATTTGAATTTCCTTTGTTGTGGCACAATCATTTGGAGGAATACAGAGAAAGTTCAGAAGTTTTTCTCAAAGTGATGACTTGCTCTTTGTAAAACATGATAACACAAATAGAGAAAGATGAGAAAAGCCAGAATATGACCACCTATAGTTTAGGGTCAACCTTAAATGTTGTCGATAATATGAATGGGTTATGTTAAATACAGCAGTCGGCCACTGCAAAACTGTCGCTATTGCTTTGTTCAATATTGGTGGTGTCGTCGTCTGTACACAAGAAAAAGAAGTATTATTCGCAATTTCATAGACCAATAGCGGACATATCTTTCTCCAAAATATGCTTGATCTACTTATTTGTACTTACTTTACTCAGATGTCTTCCAGCCGCAGAGAATTCCAGGCTGGTTCTGACATCCTTTATCTTTTTAACATTTGATGAAGAAATATTCAATATTTGATTTATAAAATAAAGGTCAATTTTAAATAAAAGATTTGGAAATTCCCCTATTCCCACCTTTTATATTTTGAAATTTTCAGTCATTCAAAGAAGTTTATACTATTCATAAATCAATGGCAATCAGAGGTTGTAATATTTTTTTAAAACACTTTCCTTCCAAATATTTAATTTATTCAGAGTATTGAATGTGGTGGTAATCTTTCAATAACATGGTATAGATTTTCTTTTAACTTTTGTTTTTACAACAACAGATTGTCTTTTGTTTTCAACAGAAACATTATGTACATTATTTAATTGTTTGAAATAAATGCTTGCATTTTAGCATTATTTTAAAAACCCAAAATCGGGTTTATCTTGAGATTCAATCAAAGGACAACAGTACTTTTCTAGGAAGCAAAATTATTTTGAGAAACGTAAAAATATATAATTGATAGAGTGTACTGTTGCATTTTATATCCGGATACCTGCAAAAAATATATTTATCATCTTTGCACATCATATTGGCAAGAAAAACTGATTTATTTTACCTAATTAATAAATAATATAAATAGCTGTAACAATATAAATAAAAAAATCTATATCATACACTCACATACTCTATATACTTACATACTCACATACTCTATATACTTTCAGACACCCTTTTTTACAGACACCCAATCTGCTTCAAACGGTGTTGAAAAGTTTATAAAAAAGTAATTAAATTATTTTGTGAAAATTTAGTAATAATTTAGCGATGCAATTTTTTAATGCCAATGATACGATATATTTTTTACAAAAGATACTATTTCATCATTTTTTGCACAAAGAATCTTTATCAGAAGACACCTTTTGTGTTATTAATGTAATCTACGTCAAGTATTCTTAATCAAACTTTTATTTCCTTAATTTCTTAAATGTTTTCTGCTATCTGAAGAAAAAACTGTTAAGAGTAACTTTGCATATCATTGAATAATGTTTTTTGTATAAAAATCATAAATATGTAATTAATTTATAATTTTTCAATGTTATAAGTCCATTACAATTCAAATTAGTTTTTGAAACTTTTCTGATAATAGAAATAAATTTCATGATTCTTTGAACAGTTATGAGAATTAATGACTGATTTAAATGATATTTTGAGAACAAATAAATTGTGAGATATTCTGAAAGCTAGATCTTAAGAGCCTGATTATTATTCTTAAAACATAGTTCAAGAGAATTTTAATCCATAGTTCAAACACTATCATATACATGTTATTTATACTTTCATCTAATATATCTGCGAAAAATTTCAGAAGTAGTGCTTCAGAGCCTCTGTGAGATACGCTTTTATAAAAATTCATTGCATTATATATCCGCGGTATTATAATACAAACCAGTCCCGCTTCTTGCAAAACCTAAAGCAATATGTATTTTTAACTTTTTTCTGAGAATTTTGATGCATTTTTCATGAATTCAGTAAAAAAAAGTTACATTTTACATGTCTAGCTTGAATTTACTCTATTCAGTAATGTCTCCGTTTTCGTCTGAAAGACTGAGCATATTATACGGAATTCTTAGATAACGGAATCCCGTCAAAATATAATCTCCGAAAACAGCTTCTGTGTAACTATTTTCTGTTATTTGAATCATATTTATGTTGTTTTAATAATATAAGGTTTTCAAAAATGTTATGACGTTAAAGTTGTATTATAAACGAAAATTATTTGTATTTTTTAAATGAAACTGTTATAAAAACCCCATTTTATTTCAGAAAGGTTACATAATATTAAAAGTATTTTTTTATAAATTCTGTACAAGGAAGCACCATTCATATGAAATCAAAATTATGTCAATTCGTCGATCAACAAATAATTAAATTCCAGAAATGTAAAACTGAATGTTGCTGTAGATAGCAAAATAATAATAATACAAAATTTCTAATTTACTAAGCGTGAGGATGAAAAATTAAAGTCAATTTAAATCTTATCCTCACAAACAAAAAGAAATTTATCAAGCTAAAACTGCAAACTGGTCAAACTAGTATTATTATTATTATTATTATTGGCTTCGAAAATACAAAAAAAAAAAAAAAAAAAAAAAAAAAACCTTTTGTAAGGAATATTTTGTAAAATTCAAATCTTTCGCATCACACTAAACTAATTAGAAGATATTTTACAGTTACAGTTACAGTTATTTGTTTTTAAGAAGCAGTATAAAGTATATTCACCATAAATTCAATCATAATTTACGAAATTTTACATTTGTACAGGTCTGAAATTGTATACTTGTATTTCTGAAACTAACAATTTTCGATTAATTTTCAGTCTTTTTCACATTTATCATGTGATTCCTATCGTTATTTCTGTCACCATGGAATTTCCAAAGATATTGTTTGAAGCCTATTAAGGTTTATACATTGAGTAATGAAAGACTTAATAATCGCATGTTTATAATTCTACATGTTTACGTTTTTGATAGTTTACATGTATGCTTATATAGATATAGTAAATTGTGATATTCATAGCAAGCTAAGAAATATTTTTTTGATAATGACTTTCTGAAATTGAAAGTAAAAGCCGTTGTAAATAACACATTACTTTCGTGCTTCAGATGGAACAGTAGTTTTAATAGAAAACAATATATGATATAAATATATTATTGTTGCCTAAATGACTCTAAAAGTTTCTAATGACCTAAAACTTTTTTCTATAAAAGTCCTTAAATTAAAAATCTGTCTATCTTGTCATATTTTTTACAGTCAAAATTACAATGAAGGCTCTTGCTTAAATAATTCAAATAGATGCATAAGTTTATGGTATAAACTTTTCTTTATTATAGCTGGATATAGATAGTCCGTGAAGGTCTCGACTTCGGAACCGGAGGTTGCAGGTTCCAACTCCGATTCCGTGTAAGTGGGTCTGGTGCACGTTAAATCTGTCGGGGCCACACAGGCTGACGTTGGTGTAGTGTGGAAGTGTGCAGAGGGGTTTCTTGCTCAGTTGCCGTCTTCGTTTATCTGACCTTTGGTTCGAAATTACGAGGTACGTGCCAAAATAGCCATAGTGTTTCTTCAAAACGGGACGTTAAAGTAACTAAACCTTTTTTTAAAAAAAAGCTGGGTATAGACGACTTAATAACCTGTACACATGCTCGCCGGCTCTTCCCAGTATCATCATGTTACCACTTGAATGGTACTTCACTATATTTCACGAATTTTTATTTGTACATATGTACGTCTTATGCTTCAATAATTAATGTTGCCATTTATTTTATTCTGCTCATATTCCAATCTATAAAAATAAGCATACATACTTATTTCATAACTATCGTGTGAATCTCGCTGTCCAAAAGTTTGCATCCCACCTGGCATCATGTCGTTATTGAAGATGAGAAGCTTCTGATATTGTGATTGACTCCAACACCATGGTGGGCACAAAAAAATGTAGTGCCTGACTTCTCCCATCGATAATGAGACGTACGTCCCAAGGGAAGAGTTGTATTAATTGTCCGGTGATGGCCCTTAGTACTAAATCACAGTTACTGCTAGTGTTGCTCCATCGACTGTTTTCATAAGGAAAGGTTTAATTAAATTTACTTATTAATATTCCTCTCATTTTAATTATTGTCACCTAAACAAAAAACCCCATTTGTTTCCAATTTGTTCCATTTAAAACAAGCTTGATAAGATACAATTTATGTTGGATTAAGTTGAAGAAAATATTAAAAGCTCAAATTAAATATGATATTTAAATTTATTCATGCTATTGAAAAGAAATTTGAATTTCATTAGAAGAGTTAAACATTTTCTGATATATTTGCTGATATAAAAGGCAACAAATGGCTTTGCTTCAAGAGAGAAATATCGGATATAATAATTCATTTAGAAAAAAAGCTTCGTAACATTTGTTTGTACCAAAATCATCACCATGAAATAAGAAATTCCAGTGGCGTATAAAAATTCCTTTTTCTGTGGGGTTCCATTCCGAAAAAAGCCATCCAAAGAAAATCTCATCCTTAAATATCCATGTAGTTGCAAAAATATACAACGTTTCAAAGCCCAAACAACTTAATCATTGAATCTTTCTACATTCGTAATACAAATTTTTACAACCACGACAACGATAAATCACTGTTTCCTCCCCAAACCCAAACTGCCTGGTAGTTGAATTTATTTTGCTTATTACCTACCCTTCGTCTCTTCTATGAATTAGCTTCAAGTACTCCGCCGGATAGGATGGAAAAAAAATTCCAAAAGAACAACAGGAGCACAAACAAGATCCTCCTTTTGTGCGAATCTCTCCGGTATTTGTTTAGAAGAGGCATTAAGAAACTTGAGTCTGAGGGTTAGAAAGGAGCCTCAAAGTGATGTGTGTTCTCTAAGCAAAAGGGGTGGCAGAGGATGGTTGAAGGGCCCTTCCCTCCCTTTCAGTGAAGAGTGATCAATGGTCGAGTTCTAACTAGGGAGACGCTGGAGAAGGTCGGATCTTCCAGCCTATCACTGGAAAAGTCTCGTCTAATGAGTTTGGAATGACTCTCCGGACGACTGCAGACATTAGCTAAATGGCATTCGTTCTTTCTTCTGTTGTAGGAGCTCAGAGGGCCACTTGCACGGAATTTTACTGCTGCGAATAAGCGAGCACCACTTTGTTTGTCTTTACTTTCCAATTGGTTGGTTAGCGGCTTCTGTAATATATATTTCATAGGATTCGAAGATTAGTGGTGATAAAAAGGTGAATAAACACATATTATACATTTTGAATAAATTGTATATGATGATTTCTTTTATTATTTAAAGTTTCGCCTTTTAATTTTTTTTCTAGAGCTTCACATAGTGAAACTGTCAAAGAGATATGTATATAAAACGGCTGGGAATCTCACAATACTTGTAATCAGCCATTTGACAATAGATTAGTTGCAATGGAATGATAACAAATAAAAATCAGCGAAGATTAGGTTCCGCAAATGAAAGTTTTTAAATCAAATACATTTTGTTAAGATGAAAGAAAAAAGAAGCACATGATGAAATATTTACAGTTATGATGAGCAACTTGTTAATATATGGGTGGTCATAACAGGTCATGAGACAGGCATTTGACATTTTGACACTGAACAGAACAAAACCGGAAATATAAGCATGACTCAAAATCTAAAAAATAAATAAATAAAATAAAATAAAAATTACAAACATAGCGACACGTATTGATACTATACCTAAAATCTTATATTTACATATTAGTCACGGTAATCGGGTTGATAAAATTTCTGATACGATACTGATTAGATAGCTGTATTTTTGATGTCAAGTGATTTGATATACCCGAACTAATGACGTACAATAACAGGTTCGAATTACTATGCATCATTCTAGAATAAAGTACGAGAATTTTGAATTTAAAATTATGAAATAACCTTAATGCATAGACAGAACCTTAACCAAACAAAAATTTTCCGTCAAATCTTTCTAAGGCCTAAAAATTCTTTTTAGATGTTCGCAGACATTAGTTAACTGACATTCAATATTTCGTAATTTATAAATTACTCACACGAAATTTTACAGTTATAAATAAATATACGATACTGATGTTAATTGTCTTCTGTAAAATCTAACTCATGGAACTTATAAGAGAGAAATAGACAGAACATTTCATGGGCAGTAAACAGAAATAGAAACAACAATAAAATAACTATTTGTCAATAAATTAGACATAAAAATGTTTTTATTGTAAAAATATTTCAAAATCATTCCCCTGTGCGATTTCTATGACATTCAATTTAAATAAAATATTATTAATAAAAAGAATATAATATGTAAAACTGCCCTTTTTCAACTAGATTTTGAATTAATATTATTTTGATGAGAGACAAATGTATTATCAAACGATATGCATGACATTAATTCGATAATGATTTAATTCGATATTGAATTAAAAAAATATTAGTTATTATTTAAAAACAATAAAATATATCTTCAGATGATTACAAACATTAACGCATGAAGTTTTTTCTTCAATTGTCTAAGTGTGAAAAGTGTTTACATTGATGTTTGTAGGATCGAAAAAGTTTGTACTTTTTTTGTCAATTTAACTTCGTTAATTGTTTCCACAGAGTCTGAAAAGAAACGAACATTAAGCAAGATTATGTCATTGTTTAAATGTGTATCAAACCAGGCATACTTGAATTGAAATGTATTTGCTTATATATTATAAAAATATTATAAAAACATTTGACTAAACATATTAGAAATTGCATATATATTGGGTTGTTCGGAAAGTCATTTCGTTTTTTTTTTGTCAAAATGAAAAGAAATTTTGGTTTAATGAATAAATTATTTATTAAATTATAAAGTTGCCTTTCTGGTCTAATACCTTTTGCCATATTTTTGGTAGTAACATGATTACACGCTCATAAAAGTTTTGGTCTTTGCTGTAAAAAAAACTGATCGAGGTGGTTTTTGGCCTCCTCATTTGAAGGAAAAATTTTGCAAATCAGTTCTGGTACTGATGTACTGTTAACACATCTTCTCCACACATATTGGCTAATTTATTTCTGGCTTGACAGCATTTTTACCTTTTATATAGCAAAAAATAAAAAAATGACGAAAATGTTGTTTATTGCTCTCCATATTTAAAAGGGCACCATCCAAAAACTACTGCGAAGAATCAGCTGCACTTTTTCACACTCAAGCCTTGCTATATCAGCTCTTAAAACATAAAATGATTTTGCGGTTTAAGTATGAAATTGGGTGCGAAAAATACAATTAAATCCTCTGTCGGGAAAAAACGAAATTACTTTCCGAACAACCTAATAGTATATATGATTGTGTTTGACAAAATACAAGAAAATATACTATATGAACAATTGAATATTAACGTAAGCCTTACTTTCGTATAATTAGCCCTCATTTCTACCTCATCTGTCGTTACAAAACATTATTTAAAATTCCTGATAGTATCTTCCAAACTATCAGAGTAGGAGAGTATTTTTCAAAATTCTTATTCTAATTAATTTTGTTTACTCGACCAAACTTTGTATAATTCCATTCAATCGTGTCTCTTGTAATAAATTGATTTTATTTCTAATTGTTTACTTCTAGTGAGTTTAATCTAGTGCATTTAGAACAATATTTTAAAAAATTGCTTTCAAAAACATTTTGTTTTTACACATGTAGTTGAAACAGTGCGGAGATGATACCCGTTAAATCTATTAGCTAGACACAAATTTTTACTTCGTTTGTAGCAAACAAAGATTTTTCTGGCACCTTAATTTCATCTACTTTAATTAGCGTATTTTATAAAACTATATTATTTAATGGATTATAATGCATTATGCTGTAATCTTATATTTTATTTGATTAATTATTTTTAAAGACGTTTTTCCTTAGTAATAGATTACTTTCCGTAAAAAATATATTGCTATACATTATTATAAAACATAATTTGCATTTAACCTTTATTTATGATGGAATTTAAAGTTAACGAAAATCTTTGTGGGAAATTTTAAGTTCTTCGACTTTTATTACAAAAAACGGTATAATACGTAAAATAAATTAAATAAATGATTTGAAATATTTTTTCAATTGTTAAAAAGAAAATACATTTTTTGGGAACTTTAAATAAATACAATTTTCTAAGAATCATTTTCATAATGTGTTTCAGAAATAATTCAAAACTCTCTAATTCAGAAACTCATAAATTTTGGATAATTGTTTCTAGTTCTACCGGTTTTCTTGCGTTACAATACTCCAACAGCCGCACGCATTACCAGATTTATTATTATACTTCAAAACACTTTTTGCATAAATTTTATTTTTAAATCATATTTGGGAATTATTATCAAATGCAATTAACAGAGATTAAATTCTATAATAATAATTATGAATAAGACTGAAATAAACATTTCGTCACTTTAATCGACTTATGAACCCACTGAGTTATATTTAAAGCTCTCAGGCAACAAAACCGAAGGTATAAAATAGTTGTTGCCCTATCTTTATATTCAAAACGGTCATTTTATTTCCAACATGGATAATTTAAGTAATAACGGTCAGTAATTAAACAGTTATGAATGAGAATCGTTTAAAATTTCGGTAATGTGCATTCAAATTGTATACTCTTGGATCTGGAGCTAATTTTAGATTCCAACTCTTTAATCGATACAAAAATGAGACTTCCAGAAACAAATGCGAGCGTTTCATTCCCACCGGACTCCTTAATGACTTTGAAATGACCTCTGTGATAATTCATCATGATATTTTGATGGTTTTTTTATTTTTACATATTAGTTTTTAATCTCTTTTGTGATTCTTCATTAATGATTTGCATTCAAAATGATCTGGAAAAGGAACATCTACCTAATAAATTTTCTTTCTCTACTTTTGAATGCTTCTTCAGAATGCAAAGTAATTCATTGTAATTTTTGTCACCTCGAACAACTTCAGTTAAATTTGAAGGTTTTCAGTAATTAGGGAAATATATATATATGCGTATATATATTAGCGGGGATTATTTGCTAATGATACTAAACAAATGAAAGTAAAGGAAATTTATCATTTTCAATTATTCTAAGTTTGTGTTTTACTTTTAGAATTACTATTAAGATTTTCAAAAAATTATTTGTAGTTAATAATAATGAAGAAAATAAAATAAGTTAGATGGCGTTACCTTTAAAACTATGGTTTACAAAATCATGTAACATAGGGTTGCTTTTTGATATCATTTGATATTTGTTATTCAAAGTAGACTAAATTTCTTTAAAGGAAATAATTTGAAGACGTAACGGTAAACATTTTCTCCATTTTTTACTGTTATTTTAAGATAACATTTTTTTCTGCTTTGGTATGGTTTAAAAATTTTGAAGGAATAGATCTCAAATAAGTATTATAATCCAAGTGGAATAGAAAATTTTGAAATTAAATAAATTCATAAGTTGATTTAATGTTTACATTTCTAGAAGTAAAAAAAAATCAAAAGTTTATTTTTTCAATAATAATAATAATAAAGAATATGAAGATATAACAGTAAAGTTTCGTTTCGCATTTTTCAAAATCCTTTTTAGATAATTTTAGTGGTCCTTTTATCTTGGCTCTGAGGAGGAGATTCCAGAGGGATATACCACCTCAGGTGTATTCTTCGTTATATGAACATGCCTTAAAATAATAAACTTTAATTGGCTCTGCATTAATTTAAAATAGGTTGTTGGTGGAATTGAAATGAATTGAACTCTTTTTCATGGATTCTCTATATTATATATTGTTTTATTTTCTTTATCTGATGAATATCATAATGTAGTGAACCAAGGAAATAATACTTTCCACATAGGGATTCGAGACATACCATATCAATGGATGTGACGTTCTAAAGAAATAAAGACGTGAGTTTCTTTAATTAAATTTTATAAAGAATAAAGCATGTTAAATTCTTATAAAAATATTTTAAAAGGAAAATTTTTAAAGACATTGTTTATATTGAATATCATTCCCATATTTAAGCATCTTATATAAAATCTCGACCTTATTTTTTTTAAATCTTGACCTTTTCGTATCCACTATTTAAACTGTCCATCGAATTACAGAATTTTTAATATTTTTGTATGTAGCAATGTTGAGGCAAGAGCAGATTTAAAATTCTAAAATTCCGCAAACTCAATTGACATTAATATATTTTATTATATAAGTGGATAAAACGTTTTATATTCCAAGTAAAGGATGAAATAAATTCTTAAGTCAGGGGATTTAATGCTATATCTAGATTTAAATTATAAGCGGAGTTATTTTATATAAAGTCATAACAAATAAGTTATTTAATATTTCAATAATCATTACACACAATTTCAGTATTTGAAAAATGGACCTTTTTCTGATTTTTTTAAGGAAGTGTAAAAGACAATGTATCAAAATGTCCTTAATTTCTAATAAAAAGTTAATTATTTTAATTCTATCATAGGTTCTCTGGTTCTTTTGGATTTTTTGACGCAAAAGCTATATAGGGTTAAACTGCGTCATGCGTATGGTTAAAAGTAAAATCAATGATATAAAAAGAAGAAACATCGGTTTCTTACAATTAAATAAATGATACGCGTGATAAATTATCACAATGCTACTATCTCTTTTTGGTAAGTCAATTCTTTCAATTAAATCCATGATAGGCTTAATAAATTACATCTAATCATCTTGAAAAGAAAAATAAAGAGAGTAAAATAATATACATGAAAATAATACATGAATCTATATTTGTAAGAGGATTAATTTTAGTTCGAACTTGTTTTGTAGCCTTTTCTTTGTTTACCGAAAAAAAGATATTGCAAAGTAGAATGTCGTTTCTGCACAGTAAATGTGCAAATGTGTATATTTTACTTACTCACTGAGTATATACTCAAATAGAAAGTAGTATAGAAATAGTATAGTAGTATAGAAATTTCAAATATAAATCTCGGAATAAATTTCTAAGGATATATAGAAGAATTATAAAAGATGAATAAAGAAGGACCTGAGAAAAGAGATTTAATAATATTTCAAGAGGAAAATTGAAATTTAATTTAAGGATTGAAGTAATTAATGACATTGAAACCAATCTCCAGAAGTTGGATAGGGAGATTTTAATAAGGATGACTAACAGTAATTGCATAGCTCCCTTCAATGAGGTAAGTACGTGTGGTACGAAAAAGGCGTTGCCTTGTGTGATGTTATACAATTAAAAGAAAGAATGTGATGACTTCCCTTGGACAAGGTAAAAGAATGTTAAATCGGGAGCATCAGGCGAAAATTCATTCAAAACTTAATTTAAAGTTTCAGACTTCTTAAAAGATTCAAACAATGGCATTGATGATCAGTTACAATTTGTTTCCGTTTCAGGATAACTTTTATTTAGTTTCTAGGAGAAATAATTGATGACAGAAATTTTCCACTCCCATTGTCAATTTTGAGATAGAATACTTAGGGTTAAAGTATTTCTTGCTTAAAAGAAGTGTTATTATGAACATAAAATATTTCTTGATTTTAACATTTTATATATCATCTAATTATATAATTAATTAATCTATTATCTAATTTCTTTTCATTGAAACTATATATACATTGCTCACGCTATTTTTCTCCACCTTCTCTTAAAGGATCGGGCCGATTACAATCATATTTCGTACATTTATCTTTATATCAAGATAAATAATAGTGTCAGTCTTTGAAAAATGACAAGTTAATTACAAGTACAATGAATTAGAAATCAGTTGAAATTTTGCCATTTTTCTGCAGCAAATTTGATTAAAGTAATCTTATGACAAATATTTAAATGTCAATAATGCCTTCTTAAATTTTAAAATTTTGCCTTTTCAATGTCAACATTTTTACATACTATTTCTTTTAATTATAATTAAATTTAAAATGTCTGTTTTATTTATTATTATTTTTATTTTTATGTTTTTTATAATTTATTAAATTGCCATTTGCTTGTTAGTAACGATTTTATAATACCTAAAAGCATGCATAAGTCAATCAATTAAACCATGCTGTAAACAACATAAACCTCAAATGTACACACACATCAACAGACTAAAAGAATGAGAAATTGTCCAATATTTCTAATATTTTCAAAAATTATTCTGAAAAATATCCACCATTAAAAAATTAAAATTTTTGCAATTTTAATACTACTACTTTTTATTTCTGGGTAAA
The DNA here is from genome assembly GCA_026543055.1 of Argiope trifasciata. Taxonomy (NCBI): domain Eukaryota; kingdom Metazoa; phylum Arthropoda; class Arachnida; order Araneae; family Araneidae; genus Argiope; species Argiope trifasciata. Next base: position 51,741 of record JAPMOQ010046669.1, read on the forward strand.
TATTCATTTAATTTTTACTAATTATTTAGAAAATTTGCTCAGATGGTTTTGAAATAAGGTTATTTGTAAGCATTTATTTGATGGGCAAAGTTGAAACATTGAGCAAATTTCCTTTTTTTTTTTTTCATATGCATAAAATGTATTTTTAAAAAACCTTTTAATAGCGCTGAAATGGTGATTTAACGTGTTCTAAGAGCAAGCATAGTGCAATTTTCAAGATCAAAGTAGAAACAATATTGTTTTTGCAAGTAGACAATAACAACAGCGGTATCAAACTATTAGAAATTTTTAAAAATCTACAGATCTTGGATATAAATTTCAAAGAAAATTACTTCATAAAGAACTGTTTCACAACATCTTAAATTCAAAATTTCATCTTTATAAAGAAATTTCATTGCAACGATTTCTATATATGTTAAAAATATATCATAAATGATTCTCAAATATGGAAATTTGTTTTTACACCTTTTTAAATAACTTTAAAGCTTTGATCTACTCTCTCACGATTGTTTTAGTTCCTGTTTTATATTAATTATAACTGCTGTCAATTGTTTTTAAAGGAGTGATTTAACGTGAACGTAAGTGCACCGAACAAACTGAAATCAAAGTTTGGAAAGTAAATTTCTTGAGAGAGAATCAAGTAATTTTTTTTATTCTTGCTGTGGGAAAAACAAATCTGCATAAGAGTTGTCTGCAGACTTAATAGCGAAATCCTAAAAGAAAATTTTAGAAACAAAATCTTTTTTTTTTACCAAGAAAACTATTTATTTGTACTATTTAATTCATTATATCTTAAAATGTTTTTTTAAATCCTTTTTATACTCTTACATTTACCAATAAAATTTGTAATATTAATATAAGAAATTTTCTAATTATTATTGGGTTTCAAATGGTTGGTTTCAAAGATATTGGTGACATTTTTTATTCAAATATTACAGACGATGAAAGGTTCGGCTATTGAGTATTGAAAAAATACGGAATTGTAGCCGATGAAATGATGACAATATTATAGAAAATATTTGTTAAAGAGAATTGCACATCAAAATATTTCATTCTCAGGAGGCGCTGGATATATTTTATAACAGACAATTTTTTAAAATTTAAATTAATCTGGATAAAATGCAGCTATTTTAGTTTTTTTTAAATATATACCATGTAAAATACTTTATCTGTTTCCCTATTTCCCCATTTTAGCCTGTAGGATAAAAAGACAGATCAAAAGATTTTATGCATGTAAGAGTGTGGTAACGTTTTTTTAATTAATTATATTTTTTTTTTTAAAAATCACTTTAAATGTTTTAACATTTCTAGTGCGTACATTATTATTATACACCTTTAATTTCATTAAATATTATATAAATACAAATAATTTTCGATATTTTATTTCAACGTTAGTTTTCCTCTCAAGAGGTGTAAGCATATATTGTAAGCATACAAGCATATATTGTAAATTTCCTTAAAAAATTTATTTTCATATTTTTGAAAAATATTTTTAAATATAATTAAAAAAACACGGAGCCTAAAAAGAATACACATGTTTGATATGTGTGAGTTATTTCACTTATAAAAAAATAGTTTCATGCTCAAAAAATTATTATGTAAAACATATTTTACTTATTTAAATCAACAATATGTATTTCAATGCTATTTCATTTGCATAAGAACCTACATTTAATAAAGAAAATTCCCTTATTTTATACTTATTTTCTTTAATTTGAAAGTTCAGCCTCTTAAATTTTATAAAAAAAAGTATTTCCATTCTTTAGCTGCAACTTCTACACTATTTTCATTTGTATCTTAGTGTGAGCAAAGATATATGCATCCCTCATAAAAGTAAATGCTGTTATTTGTCTAGAGTAATTTATAACCTCTTCCAGACACTGCAACCATTTTATTCACGACGTCCCCTGCACTCCCATCAAGGGCTCGGACCTCAACCCTGCCCGGAGACAAATACCCCGATATTAACAGAGGCACTCTTCATATGATAACAGCACCTTTTCCCCTTTTGGCCTGAGCTCCTCTCACGGGAGCACGTGACATATCGTAAATCCTTCCCGCAGTGGGAGAAGATCCTGAATACGAAGTGGGGGCGAAAAGAAGGGATCTGTCGCGACACCCTTAGAGGGCGCATTATAATTTAGAGGGGGAAATGTCTATTGATTTACTCGTCAAGAGTAGAAGTCGTGGGAATGTGGAGAGGGCGTATTCGTTTTCTGGTGTTTCATATGTTTAATGTACAAATCCCCATGAATATTTCGAACCTTGTGTTTTTTTATTTGTCTCCATCTCTTTTATAATTCTCAGTTGACAAGGAATTGATATTTAAAAATCAATTCATGAACATTAGGTAACTGCAACTGAAAATGTAGAAACAAATGGCTGATGCAAATATGAATATTTGAACTTCAAACAGAAAAAAAAGTAACATAAAATAATCTTACTCGAATAATTATTATTTAAATACCGAAAATTACTTTGAAGTTGTAGTAATACATTAGAAGAGGGAAGGTACACGTTAGAGATTTAATTGTAACAATGGCTTATCACAAAAGTCGGCTTTATTTGCGTTAAGGCAGAAGAAAACATCCAATTTTTAGCGATAATTGCTTGTCCGACACAAGATACGAAGCAAGTCAACTATTGGAGATATGACATAAAATAAAGCATTGGTTATAGTAGTATGGTGGGTATATACTCTGAAGTGTCAGCCAAGTACATTTATCTTGTATACGTTAAGGCTCAGTGTCACCACCATTTTCTGTTCATCATTGCTTGTTCGTGGTGTTCGCAAGCAGTCTTGTCTAGGTTAAGGCTAAATACTATTTTTATCTATAATTGCATCAGAAATGCAACCTAAATATTTATTGATAGTAATTGTGCGATATATATCAGACAAGTACTTAACCTCTGCTTTACCTAGAAGGAAAAGTCGTTCTCAGGGCATATCCATTCAGCAGAATGTGAATGCAGTGTGCACAAATGAGTATGCACACAATTTGCCACTGTGGTGGAGCGTGGAGAAATGTTAGAAAAATGGTAAGCTACAAAAATTGGATGTTGTGTTTTCTATTTTCATTTTTTGCTACTTAACATCAATTTACTACTTGCATGTTAATTAAAATTTCTGCTATATTTATGCGTTCTTTGACAATGTTTTACTGTCTACAGTTCTTGCTTTCCCCCAAAAAATGTTTAAGAATTTCAGAAATTTCTTCTCCTAAACGATTTCAAGGGAATTTTCATAGAAAGATATATATAAACATCATTGGTGTCTGCTTTGGGAATTTTAATTACAATTTATAATAATTCTTAAAAATACGCTTTAGATATATATATTTAAAACATTCTTTTAGGCAGAATGAGCAGAAATTAATTTTAAATGGCCGCGCAGATACATGCATATGGAATAGATAATAATGGTACTGTAAATGATAGTACTATGAATTAATCAGTGGTAAGTTACTTCAATAATTTTTAAATCACAATAACTCTATTAATATTATTAGCTTATTTGATTAAGTTCGACGATTCTATGATTTAATTCATTGAACGAGGAATCAATATATAATATTTTTATAAGTTGTTGAAAAAATAAATAGATTATTTTTATGATGAATATGCACAGATTCTCATTTTCAATTGAATATGGAATTCCACTCGTATAAAAAAGGTATCAAAATGAGTTGATACGTTTATCTATACCTGAAAAATAGTTAAAGACTGAAATGGAGTAGAAGTGATTGGTCTTATTCGTTGAATGATAGACAATAACAAATTTTATCTTTAAAAAGTATATAAATAAAATAATTTTCTTTTACGTTCATTAATCAAATTATACTTGATTATAAATATAAAAAGAAAGAATATATGATGTATATATATAAAGAATATATGTGAAAAGAATATAAGATACAAAGAAAAGAAAAAAATATGATTAGAGATTTCGAAGAATAATTAATTCCAGTGATTTAAAAATACCATGACATTTGTTATCCATTACTATTTATTAATTGATTTTACAACATATTGGATACAAAAAATACGAAAATATATACGAAATATTGCTACCTGAAAGGCATATTTAGAGTAGTTTAGGATTGGCTACTGATTCATATATAAAAGAAGAAATGCCATTTCCCAATTTATTTCTAATTGAAACAATTTTAAGCATCCTAATGTAATATGCTTTCTCCTATTTGCCCAATGAGTTTTGCAAAACGTATTTCATGTAATTTATAAGAACATGTAAACTAAAAAGAATCCAAAATTATTCCCTGAATACCAGCCCTAAGAATTATTCATTATAAACAGAAAAGAATCTCCAGTTTCTGCGATGAGAGATTTGAATGTACCTTTTATCGTCTAAAACTTCAACATTTTTCATCATTTTGTGGAACAAATGCTAGATTCCTGCATTTACTGAGGAAACATTTCTTTCGAAACAACGAAAGCCCATTTTCCTTTCTTGAAAAAGTTCAGATTGCAAACATATTTTTCTTCGTGTACAGAAGAAAAATACGTCTTCTCAGGCGTAGTCATTACATTAGGCATTGTTACCTTTAAGCCTGAATTTTCAAGAGTGAGTCAAAATAAGTTTAATAAAACTCTGAAATATTGTTCGTTATGTGAGGCTATATTCTTTGCAATAAAACTGAGATTTTCTGTCAAAGAAAAACAAATGCTGTTGAATAAATAACGCAGCAAAGCAATCATTGAATTCAAAACAGATGCACTAATGTATTTAGCTATTTGTCCTGTACATCTTGAACTTATGGATTCAATATAAGCACTGTATTGACATTATCCAGAAAATATACTAAAATCAATGTTTTTAAGTGTGAAAGATTGCAACAAAAATTTGCTGCTATTTTCTGGTTAATTTTTTTTTCTTCAAATCTCCTTCTTGACGCTTGTAATATTAACCATTTTAAAATTTTAATTTCAATTACATTTACATTTTAATATGTTTTATAACTAATGCATTGCATATTTGCTCCTTATTTGTGATCTCATAAATGCATAAAAAAGTAAAGAGAAAGGAAATAACAACTAATGAGTTGAAACTTAAAGTCTTAAAAATTAATGAGGCAGTTTATATGGAGTGCTAAAAAAATGGAATTTATGGTTCTGTATATTGTTTTAATTGCAGTTTGTTTGTAAAGTACCTGAAATCAATTCGCTTTGACATTGTAAAAGTGATCTTGATGCTATTTTCTTCCCAACTAGCAATGCAGGGGATAGTTTTAATGAAAATATTCCTGAACTGCTGAATGATCAAGTTGTCGATGGATATTCTATCCCATCCCCATTGATTCTTTTAACTAATTTTTAGGGGTCATATATGTCAAAGAACTATTTTCCCAATTTTTCTTAGAGCTCCTGGGATGTACTTGGTGAGATGCGTTTTTGCATTGCTCACAAATACCTGTATTTTGAAATGGTTTCTTTTGCGCTTTATTTGATGCTAAATTTAGTCTAAACAAACAAAAACTTTTTGATTCAGCTATCCATTTTATTGTTGCTGACGTCCAATCGTTTTAAATAATTTTATTTAGATAGTAGATGTCTGTTTTTGTTCTTAAAGAAACCGGGAATGAATTTTAATTGATTTAAAATATTTTAAATCGATAAAATTATGCATTTCAATGTTTGAAGATTTAATAAGTCTTTAAGAGTTTAAATTTTGAAAGAGCCCATTAGATTATTGGTCAAATTCACAGACAAAAATTACCCTTTTAAAGTTTAAAAAAGTATTACACTCCTCCGTATCTATGACTAAATGTCCTCCAAGCTTTTAATTTATTAATTAGGCCCATCATCAACCATACTGGGGAGTTGCTGTAAATCGGTTTGCTAATTTTCCTGGAGGCAACACTCGAAATGGTCTGAAATATTGATTGTCGAAGTTATGTAATGAGTAGAGTTTTAGCCCTAAATGAGCGAATTTCCTTTGTATAAATTGTTAATATGCCAAGAATAGTTTAGTAATATTGCTAATAAGGTCTTGAAACTGAATTATGTTTGGTAATATTCTCTGGAGTACAATTTTTCATACACTCAACGTAAAGGATGAATATTTATGCCGTTTAAACCCTTTTCATTGCCAGAAGTACATGTTTAGAATTTATCTGTTCGAATGCAATTAGATTGGGTTTAGTGTATATCTATCCGCGAATTGATTTCAAATATTTTTCATTTTATTTGAGTATTATTGATAGTTATATGTAAAGAAAATTAATACACTTTACCACTTCTGAATATGATCTTATAGTATTTTAAAATTAGTATTAAATAAATAATTAAATCAATTTATTAATATAAAATTAATATTCCACCGAACATTTTAATATTAATATTCATTTAAATTATTATTGGAAACAAGCTTAATATTTAAAAGTAACATTTAGTTTGGCAATTTAATTGCCGTATTTGACAATCAAGTCGCATTAATGTATTGTCACATTTAGCAACCAAGTTGTTTTTCTAGAATCCTAAAGTTTTTGGCTGTTTAAAAATTAATATGGAATACATTTATTAAAATTTCACCATGTTGTTTAATAAAAAAGATGAACCAAATTGAATCAACTTTCAAACAATTTCTTCCTGGAAATTAATTGTTGGCAAAATTTAAAAACAATGTATTTCCTTCAAAACTAAATTATTTTGGAAAGATATTCATGTCAATTTTTTTACAACTTTAAAATCCATTTATAATTTAGGTAGCTATCCCTTACAAAAAAAAATCCACTCTGTTAGTGCCTTTTCTAACATTTCGTCCGTAGTAGACATATTTTAGACTTATTTATGATATTTCATTATCTTTGAATGTCGCCTATTTGGAAATTTAAATCTTAAAATTTATATTTCCAATTCCTTTACATAGAAAATATTGGTGGTACTATCAATAATTAAAACTTCTAAAATATTAAAACTTTGTCTACTTCATTTTTCCCTTTATTATTTGCACATATGGCTACACAATTTTAAAAAACATGCTCTTTTCTAAATGTTCAAAAAGCGGGAATTATTTATTTTGTCAAGAATTTCTAGGCTAAAGCAAAATATGAAGATCCGATGAATGTAAATGGGAATTATAATTGGAAATAATTAGATTCGTGTTATATCTTAATTTGTAATTATTATTTACAAATTAAAATATAACATGAATCTAATTATACCTTCTTTTTTATTATTTTCATTTGAATGTGATTATCTCTATTATTTTTAGTTCTTCCTCATATTGACTCTGTTTGCTTTGTATTGCCATAATGCTGACAGTTTTTATGATTTTGTTTTGATTTTCAATCTTTTATTTTTTTTTAAAGCCAGCATTTTAGAGTACAGGTATAAAGTTGTGTTTGAAAACTTTTTAAAATTTGTATTATTTTCAATTTTTTTTTTTTTACTGTTTGAAAATTTTAAACATGTATAAGTGTAAACATTATAGAATATTGTAATTAATTTCTGAAATTCACTTTTAGATTTTGTTTCACCTATTTAATCCAAATTAAATCATATTTCAGTAACTTATCGATAAATGAACTGAAAATATTAGAATATTGTAGTGCCTTTAGAAATTTTGAAGTGATTGTGAATTTTAGAACTTCTGTATGTGAATGAAAATTCATTCCAAAATGTTATCGTTAATGCATTCGTTGATTCCTTTCAAAATGTTAGAATTCAGTTTCCATGAAATTTATAAAATCAAGAGCTTAGTAATTATTGACAAATGAGTAAATTTGAAATACGAAAAGTCACTGTATATATTCTCAGGTAAAGGCAACAAAAATAAGACTGGTTTTTAAGGCAAATATCTGATAAATTAATAATTTAACATTTTATAGCACAGTTCTTTATCCTTTACATAAGGTATCTAACTAATAAAATAAAAGTATTTTCAACCTCTGACATATGAAACGCAAAAATAATAAATCATTTCAGCTGACAGATTGAAAATGTTTCTTTTTTCAAACACATATACTTTCAGAATTATTGCATTATGTTGCAAAATATTCTTTTATAAGATTTCCAAACTCATACTACGTAAATGAAAAGAGTGTGAAATATTTTGTTCTATTTTTTCCTCTCCTCTTTTGATCTTTTATTTTCAAAAGGATGTTCTATGTTTGTTTGTATAACATCACGTAACATTAACATTGAAAAGGATATTTATTTTGTGTTGATTTATTCATAAAAAAGTACACAGAAAAGAAAAACACGTTTCAAAAGAGAAAATGGATGGAAATTAATGAATTTTTCAAAATATTAAGACGCAAGGAGAAAAAAAAAGCGGTTCTTTCTTCTTTGATGTTTATGCATTCCATCTATCTCGATACGCATTAAAAATAATATCGGTATGAATTAAATACAAATGGCACCTCAACTAAAATCTAATGCTATCTGTAAATGGAAAATAGGAGATGACAAGAAACCATCCTTTTTCCATGAGCATTA
>JAPMOQ010046669.1:63323-76699 GCA_026543055.1 Argiope trifasciata
ATATATATATATATATATATATATATATATATATATATATATATATATATATATATATATATATATATATATATATAGTTTTTAACACAAATATTCACTTTTATCTACGAATGGAAACTATTATCTATTTTATCTACGAAAAATGTATAATTTATTCAAGAAAATAAATTATATAAGACAAATAATATAAATTATATTATATAACTGTAAATAATCATGGTTGTTATTATAACATTTCCTGTCTATCTTTTAATTGTACAAATAACTTTTATTATTATTTATAAATGCATAAATATATAAATTTAGTTCACTGTTTATTATTTATTACTTTTATTTTTCCTGTATAACTAATATTATTCATGCACAAATATATTGAAATATTTATCTGTATTATTAGATAAAATGTGATTTATTCTCAAATAGGAACTCAGGACAGCAATTTGAACTCATATATAAACAATTAATATTCAAAAGGAATATACTGAAAATAGTTAAATGTTAGTTTTGTTGATAAACATATATTTGTTTGCTCATATTTACTCTTAATTTTATTACTAAAGATGCTATTATATATGTCACTTGCTATAGACAATCCTACAGAGAAAGTCAGCGATTTAAGCCAAGTTTGAGAGTAAAGGCCAATAAGCCCCCGAGGACAGAAGTCTGACTTCTAGCTCATATTAAGATGACACTCACATGCTCGCATGCACAACTTTTTTTTATACAGGGGTCTCTTCCACACATCTCAGAGATAGAACATCGGTAAAGGAATAATCAGGTTCGAACCAGGACTTCAATATCACGGGGAAGATATTCTACCACTATACCAGGAGGCTGGTCTAGTATTGCCACTAATAATTAGTACAGCATGCGTGTGTTCTCTTATTTTTATTGCATTCTCACTAATATTTAAGTTTTATTTTTTAATTTGCATTTTTTCTAATTTATTATTTTGTTTTAATTTTGTTACGTTCATATTTAACTTTAATTATTCATATTTCAAAGATCTTCAATCGATGAAAAAACTGGATAGAAACATGTGGATCGACTTCTTTACATTAGGTTATTATATACAATTTTTGATGCAACATAATAGTAAATATCAGTTATTTAATTTTAATTCTGAGCAAGTATGTTCTGGAAATGAAGACGGATATGCGTAGATTATAGTATATTTGCTTTATAGAAGAATATATTTGATATAAAGCAAACATAACTGGTGCATATATGCACTGGAAAATCAGAATGATATATTAAATCAATTATTTCTAAAAATTAATTTAAAATTTTCAATCATTAGATATAAAATGAAACATTAGCTCCTTCTGTGATGCTTTCAGGAAATATTTATTCATAAAAATGATATTTACATCATTTTAAATTCTCAAAAATACATTTCTAAAAATATTGAATGATTCCTCTCTTAATCGGGAAATAGCATTTTATAAAATATTAGAACTTTAATATACCAGGAAATGAGTGAAAAATCCATAACTGTCTTTGATATTTGCAAATATGCAATAAGTCAAGCTAAACTAGATATTTTATAGACATATAATATGTTTACTTTTTATGCTGGTAAAGTATTTTGATTGTATGAGCATTTCTAATGAACGATTTATTTCTTGTTGAACAAAAATATATTGCATAAAAGTTCATTCTGTATAAAGCATGATTATAAAATTTTCTAATACTTATCTTTTTCTTAGTGATTAGATTTTCTAATGAGATATTTATCTTTTAACTCAGACATTTTATTTTAAATAAATGAACATTTTCGGAAACCTGTAAATATGTGTACATTTTTTCCTAAATGAAAAATACTTTTGATACTTTGAAAAATACTCACATTCTGCAGACGTTATTCCCGAGTGCCTTCAAATATGGGAGGTTCAAATTTTCTGTAAAAAATTGATTTCTATATGTATAAAATATGTTTTCAAAATGATGAAAATGATCTGTCCATATACTCTTGGATCCTTTCTTTTTACTCAAGTTATGTATATCATATTTTATAACTTTATTTTACTAAATCTATTCAAACCAAACTTATTCATAAGTTTATAAAGAAATATCTGTTTTCAGCATTTTGAAATAAATTCATGGAAATATGTTTATGTCGAATACAGGTTTTCAGAATTCTCATACATATTAAAAATTTTTTATTTTCAGAAATATTGATTTCTATATATTGATGCTGTTTTCAGATATTCCTTTAACTTTAAAACCAAAATATATGTGTAATTTTCCAAATTCTTCACGCATATTTATTGGTGAACTGAAAGTAAATAATTTACAGACAAAGGAACACAAAAATTTCATGAAATATGGCCCTTATTTCCATGTCTTTTATAAACATATATTTTAAAAAAATTTGTTTTTGAATTATTTTTTATTATGAATCTCAAACATTATATGAATGCAATTTCTAGAATTTATTTATAAATTTATGCCGATTTAAAATGAGAGTTCTTTTGAAATCCAAATAATTATTTTAAACCACAATTAAAAATATGAAAACAATTTTATGGCTTTACGTATTATATTTTTTCATCCCTGTTGAAATTTTTCACTATTTCCAAGAGGTATAAAACTTTCCACTGAGTATCAATTACCTGATATTATGCATCTATTTAATTCCAGAAAAATCCATTTCAAATAACATCTCATATCAGCAATTTAAATTATGTATAAATTATTATAATTACTATACTGATTACAATAATTTCAATAATAAAAAAGTTTAATAATAATTGATATTTTACTCTTAATCAGCAAACATTCAAACACATATAAATATTTTTTCGAAAAATCTTTTTAATATTTAACTCTGAATAATAATAATGCAAAATTCTAAGAACTCATTAATTTATATATGCTATAAATTATCAACTTATTAATAATTTGAACTTTAATCTATTATTCAGTGGAATATACATATATATAAAAGCAATTTTTCCAAACGATATACAAATAAAAATAAAAAATGCAATGAAATTTTTATTAAGTTATATAATGTAAAAAGCATTTCCTATTATATATCAGTACTATGTAACCCACAGAGGCCAGTCGGGTTCAAGACTCGATATCATTGAAGAACCATTGTGTGAAAGGGGCTGGCACACGTTGAATTCAATCGCCCATGTTGTTCCGGGCCAAATGCCCCACCGCTGGTGTGGTGTGCTTAGGACGGTGCCAGATGAGATATCCTTCAACGGTATCAGGTCGTGGTTCATAACTGTGAGATCCGTACCAAAATAGTCCTAGTATTGCTTTAAAAAGAAAAGTTAAATGCAATTTAACTGTACTTTTACTAATTATAATAGTTTAATAAAGCTTTAACTAAAAAAACACAGCAGATGCATCTCTAAGATCTAACCTAAGTCTATTATATACTTAAAGCAAAGTTGAATATCTTTTTAGTTACATGAATGACTGTCCCGATTATAATGATTTTTTTGTATTCTTCTCAGCCCCTAATAGCTGAATAACCATTAAGATATCGTAAAAGTTGAAGGGGAAAATAATATAGATCTTAGGGACATTTTAGAAGTTAGTTAGTTAGGATTTTGTTGCACATGAGCCATGTCTGGCTATGCTGCTCCAAACATATAGTTGAAGCATCTTTTAGGAGTTGATAATACTGTAACAATGGTCAAATACGGCAAAACTACTAACTAAATGATTTGTTTTGTTTTACCAATTTTATAACTGTACTTTGTACGAATAATAAAAGCCTTTTAATAGATTGAAAATTCATCTCGAGTAAATTCAAGCCAAGTCTAACTCGGGTGAAAAAAAAATTCAGTATGCTCTATAAATCAGTGATCCATTAAAACTTGTGAAATTCATCTTATTCAAATAAATATCTCCGAGCACAGAAATAAAAAATTCTGACATATCATAATATAAAACAATAATCTATAAGTCGAATTTTCTATACATAAAACAAAGTCGAAAATCGTGTTACTTACACCATTTATATCTTAAGAACGATTGTTCCGATTTTAATCATAGAAAGGAATTTAAACTGTCAAGTTCATTTTGAAGCAAAAGTGAGGTGAAAATCAATTAAAAAAACTAGAAAAGTAGCTAGATTTCAGCTTCTATAGATTCAAACTATTTGAATTCCTTCATTTTTTTAGTAGTGACAATTAAATTTAAATTGTAACGTTTGAAGCCAAATGTTCGTTGATTATTAGGTGGTCTGAATATCTCCGGGACATATAGTATCTTATACAATTCATCTTGCTGTTCTATAAATATGGCTAGTTTAATAATAATAAACGTGCATTTGATATCAATAATTTCTTAATATCAATTATTTATTTTTCTATGCGTTATGCATGTTTATTAAGAATGATGAAAATTTTCTAGTCACTCAAATAATTTTAAAAGGAATTTATTACTGTAGTGAATTTATTTTAATTTTAAATAAATAAAGCTATGCAAAATAAGTTAATAACGAAAAGAATAAACATATATGAGAAAACACATGATTTTTTCTTCATTCGTTTATTTTGGAGGGTTAAAGGATTCGTTTAATAAATGAATTGATTGCATATTCTGCTTTTCAAATTTTTTATTAGCTTGTATAAACAAACAACAAAGTGACTGGAGAGCAAGAAATTGCTTACTAAGTTTATCTGAAGAAATTTATTTCAATCTTGCCAGATAAATACGTTTCATTTATCTCAGCGTTGTTCTGCAAACACATAAAGTGTGAAATTTATTTTAGTTGTTCAACAAACAGTAGTAAATATCAGGGTTTTTCTTAAATTATTTATTTTTCATTTCTTAAATATTATAAGCAAACATTATTTTAAATAATGTTTGTTTATAGTATGGCAGGGAAAAAATCAATTTTTTTTTATTATATAATGTTAATATATTTTGAATACGATTTTTAAACCTACATTGTTTGGACAAATATTTTTTTAAAATTTTTTTAGCAAGCATATTTATTGAAATAAACAATATTTTATGAGATGAGGGATCAATACTGAACAATGTCATGTATATTAACACAAAAAATGATCTATAATTAATTGAGTATTTTTATAAATTTTAGAAATATTTTTTTTGCAATATCTTGGAAACTGCAACATTTTTTTTTTTGGAAATAATATTTTATTTATAAAGGAATAATTATTTTAATGAATTGAAATAGCTTAATGATTTTCTTGCTTTAAAATTCCAAACTGCTAAATAGATTAATCTAAATTGCTTTCTAAAGTTTCCGATTTATGATTTCCAGAGTTTAACTTTTACGATTCAATTTCTGTCTTTCCGATTGCATTGTTAAATTGAATTTTCATAGATTTTGATTTGTTTTCATTTTAATTATTTGATGAGACATTGCATTGGAATTGAGTTGTACCGTTTACCTTGGAATTTATTTTGGGAATATAGTTTTTTTTCTTAATTTTTTCCAGACCTATTTTCATTTTTTAATTGTTTTATATTATTATTTTTCAGGGCAATTATAGTAAAACTGAGCTGTGTCGATTTATTTTAATTGGAATTCAAACTGTATCGTGAAATTGATATTGTTAGAGTAATTCATTTGAACGCTTTGAATTGTGACAGTATTTCAATTGAAAGTAATGCGAAATATAACATATATTAACTATTACAAATACATTTAACAGATTAAAAAAGAAAAGTATTTCCATTATAATAACACCGGGATAGTGTGACTTCCCCATGATCTCTGCTCTAAAGATTATAATTTACTTTCAGGCGTGGTTATTTTCTTCTGTGTTCTCTATTTGGGGTGTGTGAATGTACCCTCCTATGAAAAGGAGTTGTACAAGTGAATGTGAAGCATAAAGTAACTAGGTCTTATTCTTGGCCCTGGTTGGTGCTTCTGAAAATCAAGAAACTAACGCTCGGGCTTAATTCACTGACAAATTTGTCAACGGGCTTTGAAAGAGCCTTTTGTAACAACAACATTAAATGTAATATCAGGGGAAGAACAAACAGTACCTTGGAAATTATTTTTTTAAATTATTCTTTCTCTAATAATATTGCTACCTAATAATATGAATAGAATTTTTCTTCGAAATGCTATGTACATTTAAAACACCTTCTTTGAAATATTAAGAAAGAAATATTCATGAAAAATCAAACAGGCTCCTTGTTGAAATCATTTCTGAAAAGGTAGCAGATTTTCAATACATAAAACAAATTTTTTCGAAGCTTTATGTCAATTTACATGTCATCGAATGTTTAAAAAAAATGTATGCAAATCCACAATTGAAACGAGGCCACAATCACTCAAAGTGACTAAAAGGCAAAGACAGCGCATTTGTTTCTCAAACCCACTCAACCTTTCACATTTCTCACTTCAAAAAAGATATTTTCTTCAAAATAATACTTGTTTAGGGCCTATGCTTTCAAAGGGAGCGAAAAAAGATGTTCCTAAAAGTATTGAAGGGTTTTTCGGGGAAAATGTTGAATATAATTTGAAAAAATCTGACATTTCACCGGATAAAGGGTTTACGTTTACTACGCAATGTTAAAAGGTTCGTTTTATTTGAAACATTTTTTTAAAAATTTGATTTTTTTTTTTTTTTTTGCCTAAGTATAAGCTTTATGTTACTAAGAGCAAAGTAAATATCTATTTATATAACCACATATATTATTGTTGAAGGATAATAACATATTAAATATATTTAAGTAAAAGTTGTATATAATAAAAGTAAATATACATAAAAGTGATGAAGAAATTTTATAATTATAAGTAATAGTTGAAATTGAAAATTCCACTTTTAGCGATACTTATTCCAATATTTTGATTACCCAAGTTGCAAAAAATAAAACTTTGAAATGTAACTTTTCATTCATGATTAATTGGTAAGCATATTAATCATAAACTAAAGTTATTTCATACAATCAAGAAATGTCCTACCTAGCATTTCCGAATATTATTTTCAACGAAAATGTTTCAGAATACAAAATATGAAGTATACAAAACAAAATGCAATAGAAAATTTTAAAATGTAAATAACAACATTGTTTCAAACATTTTTGTGATAAAATGACCTACTTTGTCACATTTTTTTTTTAAATTTCATTATAGAATTTATTAAATACGTTTGGTATTTTTAAATTACTTTTTTAATCGCTTTGCAAAATGATGTCTGAACATAAACTAGGAAAAATAGATAAAATGCCGAAGTAAATTATAAAAACTTTTGCTTGATGTATTATATATGCCTTTCCTTCGACATCGTTAAATATGTATGACCTTCCCAAAATTAAAATTATAATAAAATCATAAAATTAGAAGCAGAATGATCCAATTTATGTTTTTAATCACCTTATAAGTGACAAAATCCTCCAAATCAAAATAAATCCTACCATATATTCTTCTTCTATATATGAACCATGAAGTATAAATAAGAAAAAAGAGAGTACTAGTCATGATTGCTTTATTTTTAAATAAAAATGTAAACACTTTGCCTCATTGAATTGAAATATGAGACATATCATTTATCGAATGAAATAAGAATTATATACCCCAGCATTTCTGTTGCAATTCAATTTGATTTGATAAGTTTTTATACAAAAAAAAGTTTTCATACATTTCTAAAACGAATTCACTAAAAACTCGTTAAAAATGATTTCATTTTAATTATCAATCCATTCCAACACAATATATAATCAAAGAGAAGATGAGAAGACATTCATAATTATTAATATCCCTAGTCCATTGATGAAATTAATTCAAAATCTAGTTTCCTTAGTTTCTTTAAATATTTAAATCTTTTCTCATGATTTGCTTAATTTTATAATTTTCTCTATTATTTTGCTGAAAAAGTTAAAATTTAAATGATTGAAAGAGCAAATTTTTCTCTTTTATTTAATTCTGAATAAACACATTGCATTGAATCTAGCATTAGTTACTTTTATCTTTCATTTTTTTCATGATATGGAAAGTCATCTTACAATATTCAGATTCCTCAGTTTGCAATAACCATACAATACATAATATTTTATCTTATGAAGTAAAATAATTGCTACGTAAATATATTGAAACGTCGAAGCATCAATTAAAAAAATAATAAGTTAGCTATAATTAGTAATAAATCATTTAAAACTGAAGCAGTTTAATAGACAATGCACTGTCGTACAAATTTTTTAAATATAAAATATGGCAAAACCTCAGCATTTTTTTCATCAACTGTAAATTTATAGATAAGCAAGAGATTATCATGTTTGGATGTTAATAAGTCAAACAACACATCCCTGCTAATTAAAAAAAAAAGAAATATATGCGTTCTAAGCATCGAAAACCTATTTTAATTATTTAAAAGCAACAAATTACTTTATTTCATGTCTACCTATCTTTTGTTTAGTATTAGTTTTATTAACTGCAACCTAATTACTACTGTTTCAATGTGTTTTGAATTCAGTTTAAAAAAATTATATTCAGCAAATAAACGCAATGGATGCAAGAAAACGTCCGTTTGTTTCCTCTTGAGCTTTCAGCTATATTTTGAACTGCGTTCATCAGCAATATTAACTTACTGAGCGGAGAATACATATATTCTCTGCTCAGTAAGCGCAGTCATATATGCTCTGGTAGCGCAATAGATACTTTTAGATAATTTTTTTTGCAATTTTTTTAAAGTTTAGCTTTCCTTTTCTTATAATTTACTTGAAATAGAATTATTTATTTGATTTTTGTGCAAGCTAAATTTTTATCAATAATTTTTGGTCATTCTTAGATAATGACTAATAATTCATTTTAGTTTTATATCTCTGAGCTGAAAGTTTCGAAAGGAAATTATTATAATGTACATGAAAAAAGATGTTATTAATAAAGATAAATGAAAAATAAATTAAATTAATAAACTAAAGAATATTTTCAACGTGAATAAATAAAAAATTACTGAACTCTCAAAATCACATTATACAATAATTTTCTTATTTTTTAAAAATCAAAATACCGTGGTTCATGTACTTTATTTAAAATCAAATATAATAAATCTTGAAACCGGATAACAGTTAATAACTTTAAAAGTTAATATTTTCCTTCTTGTTTCTGTAACATTTATCACATAATTAAAAGTCATAGATACTTCAGATTTGTTGGTAATTTTGCTAAACATCATTTAGAAAAACTGGATAAAAGTATTCAAGAATGAGGAATACAAATATTCATCTTTCAGATATTCTGTTTTAAAACTCATTCTTAAAAGAAACTATTCTATATCTCACATTTACATAAATTCCTAACCATACCAATTGATTCTCTCTAAAATTTTGCAATTTGTCGCAGAATTTTAATGATTTCTCACACAGTTGACAATTATGTGTCAAGCAATGAGAAGTATATATCTGTGACAGTAAATACTATTCAGGAATATTCCATGAGACGAAAGGAATAATACTTTTGTGCTAAAGTCTGGCTGAGTTTCACAAAATCAGCGAAGCAAAATATTAAAATGCGTTTCTCAAACATTGCGTTGAGTTCTGAGCAGAGATTTTATTGCAAACTTGAAATCCGCAACATTGGGAACTTTAGAAAAGCAATTCTTGGAGACAGTTGCTGGAGTGGAATCAGCCATGTGGAGAGGAATGTTCACAGAAGTATGCTAACAGTATATGTAAAAAGATACTATATGTAACAATGTGCTTGAAATAATTCGTTCTGGCATATATTTGCAAACGTGAAAGGAATTCACATTCGGTTTTAATTTACAATTGAATTCATGGTTTTAAAAGACCTTTATCAATAATATAATGAAAATATTTCTTCTCTTTTTGTTAAATTTTAATTTTAGAAAAAAAAAATTGTAATTAGATAATGATGTACCCAAGATAATTTTAAAATCTTTGTGCACATTTTCAATTGTTTAATTGTAAAAGAATCAAAAGTTAAGGAATTCTATATTATATTAGACTTCTGGACAAAAACAACAAATTTGCATCATAGAATTTTATAATTCTAATGATAAAATTATAGTTTTTAGCAATAGATAATCTAATATAATCTATAATAAATTAATATGGTTATTTAACCTAAATAATTTAAATTATTATTATTTTAAATTTGGTCATTATTTTTTTTAATTCGTCATTATCATTTTGCCACTTTAGACAAAATTCTCGTTGAACTGTTCACATATTAATTCAATTTTTTTGTACATCAGAAAGAAATGACCCAGTATAACGCATTGTCGCTTGAAGAAAAACTTATACAGGACTGACATAAGTTGATTTTTCTAACAGATATGAGGATACGTAAATGCTAACAGTTATTTTTAAGAGTAAAGGAAAAAGTTTTCGAAGATAATGCAGAGATTCAAACTGAATAGTAAATGAAAGCGATTTAATAGTTCTGTGCATGGTGTTTTTGCTAAAGCTATCCTAAGTTGATTCCAAGAGATAAATAAATTAAACGCATCCATTATATCATTAACAATTTTTTAATCTAAAAAATTTGCTTATAAGCAATAATAATTTCAAAGTCTTAATGAAAAGCTCATCTCCTTTCGCTAAAATCAAAGGGTTGTTTCTTTTTTTAATCTCGTAGATGAAGTAATGTCAATTCTTATTAAGGATGACGCAACCTGAAAAAATATGAAATCCCTTTTATACATATATAGAGAGATAATCTATTATCTCTATAATGTGAGCAGTAAGGTGGAATTCTTTTTATTCCATCAGCTAATGCCAGAGAAAAGTATGTCTTTTAAAAGAGAAAGCTGTATATACAGGAAAAAAATTGAAGTAGAGGTTGATAGTATGTTATGTTCAAACAGTACAAGTGCTTAGAAGTCATAGTATTTTCTCAACAAAAGTTGAGATAAGCAAAGATACTTAAAAATGGCCGAATTAAGTACAAAGCAAATATGATAGTTTGGATGACAACTGGTGTGCAACTACTAGTTGCTTTATATTGATATAAATAAGAAGAGGGGAAAAATACTACTTCTCTAGTTGAATACCACACACCTCACACCATTACTTCCAAAGTTCGTCAAATATATTTTCCACTCAAAACTGAATACTTTAGAAGCTTCGATAATGATATGCAAATAGCCAATCATGCAAATGATGAAACTGCTTCAGCAAAATTAATTTCAGATAAAAAGGATGGTGAGAAATAGGCAACTAACTGCTCTAAAAAAGCATTAAATGTCTGTTGCTGACGCCATATCTTTAATTAAGATTTACTTAATATTAATATTATTCTCCAGCAATACCAAATATTTCAAACATGCATTTAAACTCGTCAGATGGATGAAATATATGTGCATTAGATATATTTTGCATCAAAAGATGAATCATAATTATAAAAAGAATCTAAATGTATTTTTTCCTTTTTGCAAAATAACTTGTATCTCTTTTTTATGCATAATTTTATAGTGCTTTCTTATTGATAATAAAATTTTGATTTTAAAATTACCTCAAATAAATAATGAAATATTAAAAATTTAATTTTATATATTCACTAGGTCTACAATGATAAACCTACTTAAAACAATATTTTCTTACAATATCGTCAAATACCGATTACATTTCCTTCATTACCAAGTAGACTAACTCTTATTTTATTCTTTATTATTTACTCATTCTTATATATAATTTATTTGCCAAATCACTGAATTTTTTAAAAAGTTTATTGAGAAATTGGAAAAAAAATACTAAAACGAATAAAAGAAATTAATTATTTATTCATTTATACAAATGAAGGTTAACTAATGAAGATTACATTTATATTATAGTTTTAATAAATTTACCAAGATATTAAAATATTCTCATTGCTTGCTGTTAAAAAGCGATCAATAATAAAGATTAGACTGTTTTTATCAAAGAAATAAAAACATGTTCGACTCGCATTGAAGCTTATAATCGTTTTCGAAACTGTTCATTGGAACTATCAAATCATGATTTATGATAGAGTTGCATTGAGTAGATAATAGTTATTGATTATAAGGTAACGACGTAAATATTTCCCATTATTTATCTGCAAAATGATAAATATGCAGATAAAAATGATCTTTTTCCTTGAACGGATTCTATTTTTTCGTACATTGGGCTGTCTAGGATTTCATTTAGAATTATTTTGCAAAAGATGAGAAATTCTTTTATTGCATGATATTGGTCGATAAAAGGTCCTTTCAACATATTCATTTTTTTAATTTTTTATAGCCATGAAAAATTTGGTTATCATTTGATTCCCACGGGTTAATTGTTTGCTAGCATTTTCAAAGAATGCTTCATATAACATTAACAAAAAAACTTAAAATAGTTTCATTAAAAAATATTTTAAGCCTTCAGATTTTGAAAAAAACAAGTAACTCATATTATCAACGAAACCTTGTGCTATTCGGTTCATTAAACTATGTATCTCTTTAGCTTTCTGGTAGCTTCTGTGAAAATTGAAAATGAAATCGAAGCAATACAGTTTTATGGGCACAAGTTAATATTTTTATTATGTATTTTCTATACTTATAATTTGAAAGAATTATTCAATAATTTTTTTAGACTCATGACATTTAGAATTTAGTTTTATTTTCAAAACTATTTAAATGGCATAGATAATAAGATTTTATTTTATTTCAGCCAATGCATGTATTTTTGAAAACTTATGAAACCTAAATTTTATTCTGTCCTTTAGTCCAACAGAGTCATATTCAGTGAACTATTCTAGTTGACTTAACTTTTTAGTTAAAATTCCTTTTTTATTTTTTGTGACCAAACCTGATTTACAGTTAAGATGCTTTAAACATCCAAATTTTAGATCACTTAATAAATTTAAAATTTTAGACCAATATCCTTGAGAAAAATGCTTTATTTTAACTGTTTCTTTTTTGAGACGGTAAAATAGCAATCTAAAATTTTACGTTTTTATACGACAGTAATTTCAAATTTTCATAATCATTTCAGCCTTTGTTGGAATAAAGTAGATTTCCTTTTTTAAAAATATTGATATATCCAGAATTTTTTACTAAATAGTATTCACTTGAACAAAAGGCTGCTAAAAATATAAAATTATGTTATTCATAGTTCAATAACACATATCTTAATTTAAATTGCATAAAATACAACATTCATTATCAGAAACCATTTTTCTTAACAGATGTATATGCCTAACACTAACTACGTACAATTAGGCATCGGAAACTTATTAGACTGGATATTTCGTATATTATGCTTATCTGAATTACAACGGGAGTTTTAAAATTATCATATAGTATTTTATTTATCATTTATCATTTTATTATCATTTAGTATTTTAAAAGCTATCTGTTATCTTTCCCTTCCATTTTTTTTCTAGAAAATATCAGGTTTCACATTTATTTCATTTCTTACAGGCACTTGGGGGAAGTTACAGTTTTAGCAGTAAGTATATATAT
>JAPMOQ010046669.1:77482-184162 GCA_026543055.1 Argiope trifasciata
ATATATATATATATATGTATAATTTTTTATATTGGTTTACAATATATTTCTACAATGTTCTTTGAATTATATGAATATGTATGATATATGATGTAAAAGATGTGCTTATATATTTTTTTCCTCCTTCATATGCTGCACTTTTTCATTCATTAGACAGCTCTTTTCTTTAATTTGAATTACCTTTGGTTTTTACTTTATTTGTTATTTCTGTTGAAATATATTCTTGTTCTTATATTATTATCCTACCCTTGTGGGTATAGCATTTTGTCTTTATACATACGTATTAGGCAACTGCTTAACTAGAATTTACCTATTGATGCTCTGAGAAAGGTGTCTTGGTTGACTCTAATTAACATTTGACTCAAATTTCTTTGACTTGCTTTCGTGATATTTCTATAAATTTTCATTCTTCATCTGGTGCCGTTTTATGTTATATAAAGTAATTCTGCAATATACATAAGTACAATATTTATTGAAAGGCATTCCCTTCAATGCCTCTGTGGGATGATAAATTAGTGACCAAGAGCAAACTGTGTGTAAATATTCTGGTCTTATCTTAAACAAAGTCAGAGGCAAAATATTTATGTATTTGTGGCATATTTTAAAGACAAGCATAAAAAGGGCGAAAAAGTCATGTCATGCAATGATATTGTGTACATTTAAATTATTGAGGAAGAAAAAAAGTCCAATCATGCTCTAGCATTGTTTGAACAGTTGCTCTCATAGAATTACTAAATATGCATTTACTTAGTACCCATCAGCTAAATAGATACTAATTTTATGTATCCTCCCCTTCCGAACAAGGGTTGTTATAATTGTTTTGTAGAGGATAAAAACTATTCCTTATCTTTAAAAGATTAACATTTTGAGATGCCTGAATTCGAAGGATCTAGCAAAAGTAGGATTAAAATACTATCATTTTTAATTGCTCTTAATGATGAAAATTGTTAGAAAAAATGAGTTTAATTATACTAACACCCCGTTTTAAAGCAAAATTAGAGCTATTTTGCGACGGACTTCAATTTTAAACCAGACTAGGACGACACTTGAGCCCCTCTACACCACACCAGCACATAATTTCATCTACAAAATTGTAAAGTTTCACTGAATTTTTAGCTTTCAAATGTCTAATTTTCTGTTTAATATAAACTAATATGTTAATAAAAATTGAAAACATCTTATTTCAAATAACTATCAGCATTTCTGTTAGAAGCAATTTTTTTTATTTTCTTTGAAAACTGTTCTTAATCTATAATACTACTGACAAAAATCCTCTGTTGTGTTCTTGGAATATATTTCAATAATTTATCTCGTATATTATATAAAAAAAAAAACTTTTTTTTGCTAATTTTTTATATTTGTATATTTTGCTAATAAAAATACTACGTTTAATGCAAGTCTAATACGAATAACTGTAATCCAAAATTTTCTAAGTAACTAAAGTGAAATAAGTATATATAAACTTGCTAAATTAGTGGGTTTTAAGAAAATAAAACATTAACCGAAATGACTAATTCTTATTAAAACAGTTATCAAAGATCATTATATTTGTTCGGTAGAAAAATAATTCTTTTATAATACTGATTTTATATCCATTTAGTTCTTAGAGTTGATAAAAATCACTTCATATGCCTGAAAAGGAGATTTAGATGTTTTTGTTTCACTAATTAGTAAATCTTTGTCCAATTAGTGGTATATTTCATCTCACGAGAAATAATTCCCATTTTTCTCTTATATGTAATTGAGTTAATTGGATGAGGCATTTTAAAACCAAATACAGAGAGCAAATAATTGCATAATGTATATAATAAAAAATAGAATCTATTTTTTAAATATTCTCGATGACATTTTTATAAATCTTTGTCTTAAGAGTTTATTACTTGTTTACAAATCGGGTTTTAATATAATAAAAAACAAAGAAAAATCCTTTCACTAAAAATGTATTGCAGTGTATGATTTATTCTTAAAATTCGTTTTATAATGATTTAAATAATGAGATGATAAGTATATGTAGAATTTATATTCTTTTCAGTATAGCAAAGCAATTGAAAGTTTTCGTCATAGTTCAAAAAATAAAATCTTAAAAACTGTAAAAAAGTATGGACTGAAGATTGCTGTTAATTTTTTTCCATAAAAATGTCAACGTTTTATTAAATCTTTAACAGCACATAAATGTCTAATGAATGTAGTCTTTTGAAATAATATTGGGAAATATTCAGTTTTGTAAATCACAAATAATAAGAAACGACTGATATTTTGGAGAAAACGGAAAAAGTTAATTAAAATACAAAGTTCTATAGAGGAAAATTTAAAGAAATACAATTTATAGAAATAAAGATATCATATTTCGCATTTCAAGCAAGTTTCAGCTGAATAAACTATTCAAAAAATAACAAAGTGGCTACATTTTCTTCTAGTGGGAAATTTGAGTTTAAATGAATGATAACAATTTTAATCCAGATTTTCAATTAATGCTTTTAAATGTATGTTGCAAATAAATTTAAAAATATTATTCACATTAGTTGTAGATTCAAATCATTAACAATTAATAAGAGATTTCATGAAATTCTTGCCAATTTATACGCACGAGGATGTTTGGTCATGCTGCGCCAATCAAAAAGGTAAAAAAGTATAAAAGAGGTTTAAAAAACTCATTTGTTAAAATGCAGCTCAGATGTGCAGAGACAGAATTGCATAAGATTGATGTAAAAAATGTTGTTAGTATCTAAAAATTTAAAACTATAAGTTATGAAAATTTAATACAATGATATAAAAAACAAGGATATAAATAGCAATATACAACAAAACAGAATAATAAGACTAAATGCACGTAAAAAAGCCAATAGCACTGTAGAATTTAAAAATATTTGGGTGGTATTTTTCACCCATGAAGTCTTGTAATGTTGAAGACTAGGTAAAAAAAAAAAACGAGCACGATAAGAATTAAAGACAGGTCAGTCAATTAAAATGTGGTGAATAGTAAAAGGAACTTGTCACGTGGCACAGAGGCACATTTTCACCAAATATGAGATGTTTATGTATAAAGCACGTATATTCTATACGGAGACGAATTAACTCAATATCCATCTCAGGTATAAGATGAACAGGCCATAAAACCATGTCCTTTTTGATAGAAAGCAATTTATTTCCGATCTGAAGATCTCATGACTTTTGCTAATTACAAGAAAAGTGATGACCAATAGACATTTTAACATCGCAAAAGGGAAGCCAAATGCTGAAAAGAGACGATGTAGATTTCGAAACCAAATCTGCCTTCTCATTTCCAAAGATACCGACACGATTCGGAACCCAACAGAAAATGATTTGAAATCCATCATCCTGTAGTAGTCGCAAAGTAAGCAAAACTTTAAAAGCAATCGGGTGTATCCGATTGTAGAAATGCGAAAGTGTCTCCAAAGCACTCATGCTATTGGTGT
Source organism: Argiope trifasciata (assembly GCA_026543055.1). Taxonomy (NCBI): domain Eukaryota; kingdom Metazoa; phylum Arthropoda; class Arachnida; order Araneae; family Araneidae; genus Argiope; species Argiope trifasciata. The sequence goes on from JAPMOQ010046669.1 coordinate 80,920, forward strand.
AGATAGTAAATTTACGCTGAGTAGAGTGTGAAATTAGTAGAGTAGAATGTAGCCACTCATTTGACTAGGTATCAGCCGATTGATGCACAGGGAACCAAAATGCATCGCCATTCTAATGGGTCACCATGCCCTGAAAACATGTGGTGTATATCCTGTCCAAAGAGAAACATTCCTGTTCATGCAAACAGAGCGGCGACAGCTTCTCATGGGTAGCTCACAGATCTACCCTCGAGGGATGTAAGGGTCAAGCAGATAGCAAGAGACGTAAAGGTGAATAAAAATAAAGGGAGTGAAGATCCGTGGGTACCGATGGATATATACAAGAGGAATTTTAAAAAACTGTATGCAAGACTTTTTTTAGAAGTTCCAGCTCTTTTAGACAAAATTACCTATAGAATGTTGGAATTGTTTTTTTTTCCAATTAATAATGAACTTGAATGTTGAAGTATTCAACACTTATGTAGTATCAATTTTAGCTTAACATTGGTTACTATAAAGCTTTAGTACACAGAAAAATAAATAAATCTACTTTTTATTTTTGGACAATAAAAAATAAACTTAGAATGTACGATGTATGATACAAATTAGATGTGAAGCTATTGATAAAGTCAATGAACACTTGTAAAGTATTTAAAATGTTTAAGGTTATAATTTTAAAATTGTTTTAAAAATTGATTTTCTTAAAGTTTTTAACGTTAAAATATTTCAGATGCTTATATTTAATAGCTAAAACATTATACAATATTTTCAACAATGTTGATAATATTTAGTCCGACAGGACCAAAATAAAACGTTTTTTAAAAATTTCATAAAATATTTATAATATTCATCTAACCAGAAATTATCAACGGAATGAAATGGGACAAACGCATTTCGAAATAATAACTGATCCTAAAAATAATTTATACTGCATCGAAATCTACAAAATTTAGCTAATGCATCATTGATTTTTTTTTATTAATATTTTATTTAGCTTTAAAATTTTAACTGTTATTAATTATTCGGTGGATAAAATAATACCATTGTTACTTTCATTTCTTTCATTTTAAAATAAAATCTAAATACCAGTTCTAAAAATATTTCAAATATTGCAACGCCAATTTGAAGTAAGAATCAGTTTGAATCTGTTTCAGCCAAATTATTTAATATAAAAATTCAAAAATAAATCATTTATAACCTAATATTGTATAATTTTCAAAATAGCAAAAAATTGTGCAATCTTACTGTGGTAATATTTTTATTTAAAAAATAACGTAGTTTATTGCTTTATTTTTATAATTACATAAAATATTAGGTTTTTACCATATAAAATATTAAGTTTAAATTTAAAAAATATCAAGTTTTGATTTCATTATTCTTAATTTTTTGAAACATGGTTATTATTATTATTATTATAAAAAATGGCTGTCTAAGCTTAAACATGATTAATAATATTGAATATAAATTAGTATAAAATATAAAAATAAATACTGACATTCAAATAGGTTCAAAAAACAAATGGCATAAATACTTTTGTTGCAATTCAACAACCCTCAATCCCCTACCATTATATCTATCTTCTCAAGATATTTTATTCCCCATTAAATCTGCGCATTATATCGCAGAATTTTTAATGACTTCTCGCATTAGTGACACTTCTATGTCAAATAGTGACCAGCATAATTCTGCGACATTAAATACAGTTGAAGAATCATATGTGGGACGAAAGGGAATAATATTCATGTAAAGATTCCACGTTAGTTTCTCAGATTCAGCGAAGCAAAATATTAAAATACATTTCTCAAGTAGTGCACTGTGCGAGATTTAAAGCTGAATTCAGATTATATTGCGAACTTGAAAGCTATAACATTGGAAACTTTTACACGCTTGCTGGAAACTTTAGAAAAGCAATTCTTATGTATGGTTGTCGTGGCATCGAGTCACCCAGGTGGAGAGGAATGTTTACAGGAGTATGTTAACAGTATATCTAAGGAGATGCTTTTCGTAACAATGTGTTTGGAAGAATTGGTCTTGGTATGTATTTGCAATGCAAAATTTATCGCCGCTTTGGTTTCAATTTATAGTCGAATTCACGATTCGGAAATACGTTTATCACAAGCAAAACACTGATGAAGTAAGTCGACTTTATCTAGTTCTTTTATTTAAGAAAATTCTTCCATGTAATTCAATTCCAATACATCTCTAGGATAAGTTATTTTATATTTTGAGCATTATTTTATAAAATAAAAATAAAAAAGATACAAAATTAGTCTGCCAAAATTTATATTAAAACTGAGTTTATAATTGTGAATTCCGTTACGCTTTGAAATTGTAACGAATCACTTTTCCTTATTATTAAAATGCTTTATTTTAAATTTAAATATATCGTTTTTGTGTCTAATCGGTTAATACTCAAAATAGAACAATTTCCAATGGAATTCAAAGCAAAATTACATTCAATAAGACTTTGGATACCATGTAATTAAAGAGTGGAAATATTTCGCAATTTTTTTAATTGTTTTTCTTTAAAAATAAATAAATGTTTAAACAAAGTGCGATAATAATATAGCAAGCATTTAGATAAATTACTATAATATTGCATAAAAGAATATTGTTAGTTTTATTCTTAATTTTCGTCCACTTTTCAACGATTCCAACTCATTAAGCAGAGAGGCGAGGAAGGATGGGTGCAATTCTGAAATTCTTTGTCATTCTTTAACTTTGATTTCTGTTCTATTAGATATTGTTGTTCAATTATTTTTCACGTGTATGTGAGTATCGTGTCGTTTTCAGACCGTATAATTTTAAATCAGTTCACTATAAATTCGAGTTTATTTTATTGTTAAATATAAACATACCCCCCTTTAATATTTTCTCTTTCTTCTATTTTGTCGAATTAAACCGATTTTACAAAAGTGTGGAGGGTTTTAGAGTCCCATGTGAAACAACACATAACATTGTAGCCTAATCGAAAAAACTGCCTTATGTGGTTACTGTATCTCATTTTTAAGCCATAAAATAATGCAAACGTAAAATAATAATTAAAACATAACTTACGCATTCTAATTTAGTTTCAGAACTGAATAAAAACGATTGTAAGCAACAAAAACTCACCATAATTTTAAGAACATCTCGCCTTTTTTTTATCTCTAGCAAATCATTTATACAAAAAGAAAGTAAAAGCAAAAAGAAAAATTCGAACTCAAGAATTTGATAAATTTCCATATTTCAAAAACCTCCCTGAATTTTAAAAAGATTACATTTCCGGAACTATATTTGTCTCAGAATCACTTTCAGCTAGAGTGAATTAAATTTAATAAGAAGAATTACTATTAAAAATGTATATTTTTACATGGTAATGATCTTAAAGATAATCGATAAATAAAATTTGCAGTAGTTTTCATTTGGAATATTAAATTACTCTAAAATTGCTTTAACCTTATTTATTGGTATGTAGACAAGTTATAAATTAAAATAATTTTTTTTGCATTCAGGTTTCTTTAGTGATTAATACTAAAGATTTCTTATCTAATTATGAAATGCTTTCGCAAACATTAACAGTATTTTACTTTAATCATCATTTTATAAATATTGGTAACTCATTTCATTTTATAAATATAAAGTTGCATAAAAATCATGAAGCGTCTGTGTATCTTGTAAAAAGGCGTTATAAAAGCATGTTTGAGATTTAACGAGTATAAAAAGCATTAATAAAACATGTGTAAAAAACACTCAAAGTTCATGCAAATCAATGTGTATAAAAAATATGTAACATACCTAAAACATGTATAAAAATCTTTAATAGAAATATTTAGTTAATGTAAAAATGAATAAAAAGAATTTTTTTAACCAAGCTTTAATTGAACTGTAAGTTAATAAGATTTTAGTTAATTTAACATTCATTTAGGAATTTAGAATGCACATTTAATATTTTTTGAATATTTAAGCATTTGCAAGCAATAATGATATTAGATATTTTTCGATATTTATTATAATATGTCATCTAAATACCAACTCTGATACATTTTCAATAGGCCTATTTTTGGAAAACATTGAAAAATTATATTTTATAAAAGCTAATACAACGTCAGAAGCTGTTGAACCTTGCTGATATCCCATGCTGAATTAAAATTATATTTTGCGTAATGGCGTAAACGAGTAAATGTGAGGAATATTTTCCGGGCAAAAAAATTCAGAAAATGTTTCCTTTACTTCAGGAAATGCAATATTAACAATGGAAAAAGAAAGTCAGAACACAATATTCTCCTTTTTTATATCGCAAAATATTTCGTTTCTGTGGTAACTTTTATTCGAAAAGAAATTTTACTTTAAGTTTAGCAGAATGAAGCATAGAAGAATAGAACATTTCTAAAAGTTTGGGATTTCCAATTGAATTCGAATTTTTACTTTGAATTTTGTCCTTGGAAAAAGGCGTAGTATGTAATATTTTGAGTTTAAGTTGATCCATTTACTTCTTCTTAAAGTAGAATTACTTTTGATAATGAATTCTAACTTTAAAAACATTAATCAAAAATGGAATTTTGATATAATTCTGATATTATATGTGTCAATTTTTAATTATATATAAGGAAAATTATTTGACTTAAAACTTAAAAACAAAGACTTCATTTCGAACTTTTGAAAAAAAAATTATTAGCTTAAAATGAAAGAATCTTAGCAAAGAGCTTTTAAAGGTTAAGAGTAACTCAGACAAAAATAATTGATAATGTAAATTATTAGATTAAATTTTAATTCAAATTGAAATAAAAATATTGAAAAAATTAAATCATATAGGTATTTTTTTTACATTTTATTTGCATTAGTATTGTTAAATTAAATTTATTTGTTCAATAAAAAAAATTCAGAAAGACAGTCTAAACTGATTCTTATATGAAATAAACTTCATCTAAAACTACTTAAAAATTAGTTATTACAATTACTTTATGTTTCTTATTTTCATTCTTAACCTTTCATAAGTATTTTGTGCCAAATATTGCGCATTGTCTATAGAGAATCAATTTATACACATCCGAGATAATAATTAAGTATCCAGCACGTTACTGCCGTAGAAGAAATAACCTTGAAAATATTATTTGGAATTTGAAATAGTTATCTTGTTTAATTAAGAATGACAGGAAGAATTGTATTTATTTCCTTGTTCACTATTTATTTATGCATTATTTTTGTCTTCTTATCTTCGACTTTCGAGAAATGCAATCCATCCTCTTCTGAAAGGTGTTGTTACTTATTTTGCCATATGGAAAACTTACCATTTTCACGAATTGCATAACACTTTCATATCGAATCGGTCCACCCAGCCATGCTAATTCCGCCCAGATAGGTGAGTTTCTATTTCAAACCTGGTTTGCAGGATGTAAAATCAGATATCACCAAAGTTTTTCTCACTTTACATCCAACATCCTTTGTTTAAAACAGAAACCTTTCCTTCATGATTGAATTTAAACTATTGGTTGGGCCTAATCAGTAGTCAAGTATTAATAACTACAAGACTAGCTTACCAGGTGTAGATCACCTACATTTTATGAGAGGATAATATAGTTTTATATAATACTAGCTGCTACCCAGTGCGTTACTGCCGCAAAAGAAACAATTTTGGGAATATCGTTTGAAATTTAAAATAACTGTCTTCTTTAAATAGGAATTATAGAAAGAATAACATTTATTTTCGTATTGGAAATGAATACATTAATCGAAATTGAAGGGTATATAAAGGAGAAGCATGAATAGTATTTATTCTATTTTTATTATTCTATTCTACTAACAAATGCCTATTTTTATGTATTAGATTTTTATGTTCTTTTAGAATTGTAAAGCTTGGTGTCATTCAGAATATTAATGAAATAAATTATTTATTGTATCTCGTGATTCGTTCAGAATTCCCAAATTTAATGATAAAAAAGTGATTAAAACATCCTGTTTTAAAGTTGACTAAACATAGAAAATGTATTTATACCATAAAAGTTTTTTAAACTAAGAATTTAAATTTTTTTTAAACTAACATTTTTTGTAAACAAAGATGATGCAAAAGGTGCTAAGGTAATACTATATATTTTCAGAAGTTACTGGAAAAAACGCTAACATTTTATTAAATGTTTTGTTAAAATTTCAAATCTATTATATTGGTTACCATAAAACTTTCTCGCACACTCTCTAATAAAACTATTACCTCAGAGAAAGACTTGCATTATATTTACGTACAATAGCTCCGAAATATTAACGTCTATCTTGAATTTAGCATCTTTACTGAACCTGTGTTGCCTCCTTGACGAGTTTTTCGGTGGTTAATCCATGATTAATAGATGCAGTGCATAGATTAGAAAATATTTTTTTTATACTTTAGAGGATTGTATTGCGCCTATAACCATCCCGTAAATACAAGTGATAAGTAGTAGAAGTTTTATCGGAATCAGATAAGCGGTACGGCAGTGCAAAAGAGACATACAGACAAGCATTCATTTTTATTTATAAAAATAAAGAACTGAAAAAAAACAAATTAATAGTTTTTTCATTAATTAATGAAAGAATATATCTTTTTCTTCTGCATTCTTAATAAAAAATAATTAATTATGTTACAATTAAATTAATACCTCCTATATTCTTATTTCCACATCCAAAGATTTTGTACTAATTTTTGAACATTAACTATAGACAATAAACATATACACAAATCAAATAAATCCTCAATGAAAAATATTGTAAAGATTTTATTTCCAAATAATAACCAATGTATAAATTAAATAATTAATATGAACTTTCTATATAGCTGTAAATGGACTTGCTTTATCGGACGGGTTTTACAATAAACAAGCTTTTTAAAATTGAGTAATTTATGTAAATATTTAATGCTACAAAGTCTCAAACTTTTTTAATAGTTTTTTTTAACATAATAGTTTTTTCTCTTTTAATTTATTTTCAGTCCTGCTGAAAGGAATGTACTTTTTGCGGCGAAAAACTGAAATTGTTGAAAGCATACGATAAGCAAATATTTTGTGTATATATTTTATCCGCTTTAAATGGAAGCAGTCCCTTTTCAATTGCATATTTACATTAAATTTTTAGAATAGTCTTTTCTTTTATAAAAGGACAAGATATAGAAAATAAATTTAGAGGAATTCGAAAATATTTGCAACAAAAAAGTGTCTGAAATAAATCTTCTTTTATTATTAAAATTCAAGAATATTTTGGAATACTTATCAAAAGTAGCAGACTTTTTTAAAGAAAGCTTGTTATTATATAAATAGATAACTTAATAAAATGATTTTGTAAATTGATTAACTAATATCATCATTTTATAAATTGATAAACTAAAAAAAATTGTGAACTGTTAAACTTATTATTTTATAAGCTGACAAATTAATAAAAAATTATGAACTGATGAATAAATAAAATGACTTTATAAATTATTAAACTAATAAAATGGTTTTAAAAATTTATAATGATTTTATAAACTTATTAACAAATGTTTTTGTATACTAATAAACTAATAAAATGATTTTATAAATTGAACTATCAATTATTCAATATAATGAAGTAATTACAGTATTGGCATTTGTATTTGGTGCTCCTTTAATTTAAAATGGGAAAATATGACTTTTTAAATCCTTATAAAACTTATTTAAATATTGATTTATATTAATAAGATTTCATTTTTAGTACAAATTATGAACTAATGTTTAAAATGAAAAGGTATTTGTCATCTAAGCTGCCAGTTCTATTTTATAATATAATTAAAATATGAAACTTAAATATATCTTTTATTACTATGCAAGAAATATTGCTTATATTTTTAATTACTAATTATTACAATTTTATATTCAGTTAGTTGTAAAATTAGAATAATAGCATTAATTTATTCGATATATATTTATATTTTTTCGAAATTTACTATTAAAACTTTTGCAAAATAAGCTTAAATAATTTGAAATGTCTTAGATACTAATGTTCTTGGCTTTTTCAACATTTAACTTTCTTGTTAAATTGTACTGGAAATAAATAGAAAATAACTAAATTTGAGTCAAATATGAATAATTGTTTTGTCTTCTCAATTATAATCGAAGAATCCGAAATGAAAGTGAATAATTCAAAAAATATTTCTAAAAATACCCTGCCTTTTTTTTAAATAATTGCCCCTCATTTCTTTCTTTGATCTGTAAATAATATTTTGTCAGCAGTATCCTCCATCTAAAATACATCATCCAATTAGTTCAATTAGATATAAAAGTAAGTTTTTTTCAAGTTATTTTTGATAAAGAAAAGCATTTCTCTAAGTAGGCAAAGATTTGCTGATTAGCAAATTTAAAATATAGCTTAATTTCTTTATGAGCATTTACAATAATTTCTGTAGAATTTTTTAAAGTAAAAACAGAAAATATGTATAAGTATAAAATTATCACAAAACAAATTCATTGTTTCAATAAAAATTATTTGTCGTTTTTATATTTTTCTCAGTAAGTAGGACTTTGAAAAATTTGCATACGTTTTTATTTATTTAAAAAATATAGAAAATCTCAGATACCATGGTAATCTCTTAGGTAATTGTCATAGTTAAACGACCAGTATTTCAGAAGAAGGAAATAAGATAAGTAAAATTATATTACATTAAGAAATGATGCATTTGTAAAATAAATGATCATGCACAAATTATAAATAAATAATACTCAATACTCAAATAATAATACTCAATAAGCAAGAAAAATGAAACAAAAATTTTAAAAAGTGAAATCTAAAATTTCAAATTTTAATTTATTATGTCAGAAGAATTTTATTTTTAAGTCATTATTTGTCTGATTAATTTATGTCATTACCCAGTTTAATCCAGTTTGTCTTCATCGATCTCTATCCCTGTATATTATTTTCACTAAATAATGCTTAGGTATTTGTTAATTCGTCAGTTTTTCATTTGCTAATTTCATTTCATTTGGCTTTAAAGAGAAAGGTGTGAAAATTATGATTTCAAAATAATTGAATCTGGACTCATAATAAAGAATGATGTGTGAGCTTGTCTATGTGTTAATTTTCTGCAGATGTAGACTACGTGAATTTTATCTTCCATATTCGACACAATAACTTTTAGGAGAATGGAAATCTTTAACTTGGGGTTAAATTTTGCATTTTACTTAGAGACATTTAATTACTTAAAAATTTAGATCCCCTTGAAATTACAGTACAAGATACAAAGACTTCTACAATGTAGATTTCGGGAATTGTATATACCACATTTGGCACAAAAGATTGGGAATATTCAACTTGAAATGACTTAATTAGTTAAAGCTATAGTGATAACTCATGGAAATTGTAGTACCGACCAATAATTAAAATATATTAATTAAATCAATTAGATAGTAATAATCAAACTGTACTTCTAACATTGCTCATTATGAGTGAAAATGATTTTTCGCATTTCAACGAAAGTAGTCTTGAATAATAAGCATTGTATTTCACTTCTTCACATATATTTTGAAACATTTCGTTTTAGAGAAACACAGTAAATTTCAAGATCCATTAAAATCAACGCCTTCAATAAAATAATTTTAATGATTCCCCAAACTGTCGATAGCTAAAATAAAAATCTACATAATTATCAAACAGTAAATATATAAGAATTAGAAATGGCACGATACTTTTGCACAAAATTCTCCATTAGTATATGTAAACAGTGGAACAAAATATTAAAAGACATTCCTCAAGCAGTGCAATACAACGTTTAAATTTAAGCTCAAATTTTATTCCGAACTTATGTAATGCAATGGAAACTTTTGCACGCTTCCAGGTAAGTTTTGAAAATTAATATTCTGTTCGTGTGGAATGTGGCCTTTAAAGTGAAGAAGAAAATCTACTAGAATAAATTAACATTCAATCTAAAGAAATGCTATTAGTAATAATGGATTTTTTAAAAATATAGTCTGAATGTACTAAAAAATGTAAAATGTCTCCTCTTTTGCCTTCAGTTTATATCTGCATATGCTGAATATAACTTTGGATTCTTATTCAAATTTTGAAACTATTTTTTATATATTTTTATTGCCATTTATAATTTGTGTGGGCCAATTTTATGCTTCAAATAAAGTATAAAGTCTCAAACGTTTAGAAAAAATGAATTTAATAATAGTTTTGGGATTAAAATAGCAATTATTTATAATAATTCAAATTATTTTCAAGCATCAGTTTCCAGAGAATAAGACGAAATGCAAAATTTAAGTGACAATTAGTTACTAAAACTTAGTTGCAAGTTTTATGCTCCAGACTTCATTCATCTAGTATACAGTATTTTTCAAATATCGAGTTTTTAGAAAGAAATAATTTTTATAATTTCTTTTCTCATGATTACCTGTCCGTTTTACATAAGAAGGCCTATAAAAGCGTCAATTTATAATTTTTTAAAATAATTATAATAATTTTTTACGAATGCGAAAATACAAAATAGAAATTAGTATGCGTTTAACTAATAATTAATGTAATAAATTAGATTCAAGTTTAGTTAAGAACCTTCCATATTTCATTTGATTTTAAGCCAAATCAAAGCTGACAAACACATCGTTATTTGTTAAGAAATAAAATGCAATATAATTGACTTTATTCAGCTGATATGAGACATTCATTAAACGTCGAAAAAGAAAGTTTTAAAAAGTCTTTAAAACTTGGGAAACATTACACTCGCATTGTTTACTTAAACTATTAGACAAAAACTTTATTATATTGTTATACAGAAAAATAAATCAAGAAACTTTTAAGAAATAAATAATTTAACTTCTTACTTCACAAATGATTAAAAGTTCTTGGACTAATATTCAATAGTTGGAAACTAAAAAAATAATCGGATGAATGAATATGTAACTAACAGGAACATTCGTTGAAAACATCATGTAAATAGTGATCGGAAAAATCCAGAAACTTGACATGGATTTTTTCTAAATTTTTATATTTAATCTTTATCTGAAAAGAAACATTGAGGAAACACATCTTTGTTTTTTATTTTTTTTATTTAAAAAAACGATTTTATTTCTTCACTAGCGTTTCCTTATGCGAAATGACTAATTTGTAAAAATAAGGCATGCTAACACAAGTTTCAAATTCTCCGAATTATTACTTATTCTTCTTATTATGATGATTTAAATAAACAGAATCTTCATAAAGGTTATTTCAAATTGCGTATTCTTTTAATTATACAAACGATTTCCGGAGTCCAAACCTAAGATATTTAGCAGAAAATAATATTCACTTGGTGCATTGAATTAAAACTCTAAAACAAATTTAATAGCATATTTTCTAGTTGCACATTGTAATTTTGGAAAATAAAGGTAAAAAATGTTTAGATTAATTTAAAAAAATTAATTTTTTTGTCTTTCCTTTGATCTAAATTAAGTATTACAGCTTAATTTTATAGAGACACCGTGCTCATATCACGTCAATAAATATATTTTAGTGAATAGAAAAATAAATTTTGTAGCAGCCATATTATAACTGAAGAAACTTTATAATGGATCTTTTGAATAATGATTTATCATATTATTTCTTTGTTTAAATATTAGCAATTTATTACATGTTAAATGTATCAATACTTATTAGTTTTTCTTTAAAACTTTATAAATTATAGAAAAATTATAGTCTTCAATGCTTTTATCAACTTCGATATCTTCCACTTCTTTTTGTTTTATTACTCCAAATGTTTCCCACTTTATTTGTATTTATATTATTTTTGTATTTCAAATTCCGATTTAAACAACACTTTTATTTAATACTATGTGTGCCTATTCAGAGCTTTATAGTAATCATATTTTCCAGAAGAAAACAGTGTTCTGGCATATAATGAAATGTATTAAATATATATCTAACGTTTAATGAACGTAAAAGGTAATGAATAATTAAAACAAAATAAAATAAATGAATGACGTCATTTTAAGGACTTTTCTCAAAAAAAAAAGGGAAATAATCTACTATTTTGTAAATGTTTGCTGAAATGTTTAATTGAATCTTTCAAAATTGGTTGGTACAATTTTTGTATAAAGATGATGGTCCTTTTCTTGCTATCTGATTAACATACATGTTTAAATATATAAGACATATTTTAGCAAAACTCTGCAAAGTCACAAATAATTTTTGTAATTTTATCAATTGAACCATGATTTATCAGTATCAATAATTGTACCTGAAAAAACATACTAATGTGTGTGTCAGCTGTGTTGTATATGTGTGTCATGTGTGTCAATGTGAGTGTCATGTGTGTCAATGTGAGTGTCATATGCGTGTCAATGTGAGTGTCATATATTATGAAATTATTACTCATTTAATGAAAATAGTCTGTTTATTCTAAATTAACTGGTTGTAAGTGTTTTTATGAAAGAATTCTTGCACAATTCATTTTTAAAAAATGAAAGTATAATTTCTCCTCAGAAAGTAACTAACTGTTCCAAAAAAATAATAATATTTGACTTCAATAGCCCTTGAATCATAGATATCGTTTGACGAAGTCGCAACGAACCAACACCTATTTGCATTGTGGTGCCAATAAACAAATTGTGTTTAAACTAATCCATTCAGAATTCATATAGCAATAATCCTTTATTTTTTACTTGAAAAAAATGATCTCATTTGGAAGAAATCTATTGTTCTGATGTCTCACTTTATTAAATGAAATATTATTGTATAATTTTAATCATTGATTAAAACTATTTCTGAGTCAAATGGAATTGAAAATCTTACAAAACAAATATATCTTGAAAGCATTTAAGGGAGATACGATATCAAAAATGGTCAACGGAAAGATATGGAAAATATGATGTATCCAATTACAGAATCCATTCAATAAATTCTTCATAGTTTATTTTCAGAAAATTTTTTTAGTGTTATGTCGAAACAAATCGAAACAAATTTTTGATAAATTGCAACTCTTTTGAGTTACAAAACCACTTTTATGATTCTGCCAAAAATAAAATATCTTTCTAAGAATCTCAAAAGGGAAAATTTGATCAAACGAAGCATCCCTCAGAGCATATTCCACACTGGATCCTTTTTCAGCACAGAGAACAGCCTTAACAAGACAGCAAAGTTTCTGGAACAGCTGTCGCTGGCAAACGATTATTATTGATTCATTACCGCTCTTTTGAAGCAATGCTAATTAAGATCCTTCCATTGAACTGGGGGAACAAAATAGTTTGACATCCCAAAGCAATTTTTTGACATCCGCGACGGCACAACCAGGACTTGTGATGTCTTGCCATTCAGAAGTTCCCTAAAATGAATGACTCAAGATAATGAATGGATTGTGTAATTTTTTTCTGGCTCATTGATTCGAGAAAAGAGCTTTTTCCTCTTTTCGTGCAAGAGTTTTCCCAGGAATGAAAGCGGGCGTGCTTTGCCGATGCATGCGATAGCGTCAGCTTTTGAGATATTTTAAAATAAATTGATTTTGTCACCGGTTTGGGTGCAGATATCGAAAGGAAGTTACCAATAGAGGTTTCCTTTTGAGCTTTAAGGTGAAAAAGATTGATTGGTTTCTTATCAGATTTGCTATTTTGTCAGATAATTATTTTTATTCATAACCTGTTGTATAGGTATGGGTGTTAAGAATATAACATTGCATGCTAGTGGAATTAAATCAGCAAAGTTACTTTGATTGTTATTTCTGAAAAAGAATAAAAATCATTGTGGAATATACTGAGCTTGAATTGATGTTAGGACTTTATGGTGAAAAAGAGTTATTGCTATTTTGCAAATAATTACTTTGATTGTTAGATTGCTGTTTTGACGAATAATTATTTTTATTCATAATCTGTTGCATAGGAATGAAAGTGATTAATAAAGTATAGAATGCAAATAGAATTAAATTAGCAATATAACTTTGATTGCAGTTTTCGTATAAGAACAAAGAATTATTGATAAATATATTGTATTTAATTTGAGGTTACCTTTAAGGAGAAAAAGATTGATTGGTTTCTTATCCGATTAACTATTTTGTCAGTTAATTATTTTAATTCATAAACCTGTTGTATTTATATGGATGTAGGAAATAAAATTTTGCAACCTAGTATAATTAATTTAGCAATGTTCTTTTTATTGTTATTACTGAATAAGAATAAATAATTTTCGCTTAATTTATTGTGTTTGATTTATTTGGAACTGTGATTTAAAGCTGATCAAATGGTTTGTAATATTTAAATTTGAATTTATTTTGTTGATGTCCAGTTACCAAAGGATGCATCTTGAGATGAAAAACAGTTCCTTGAAATACAGAAAAATAATTATTTATTGGTTTCTTTCTTTGTTATTTTTTATGATTAATTTTATTCATAGCTTATTGTATAAGATAGTTATAGGAATTAAGATATTATTTCCAGAAGAAATTTAATTAATAATTGTTTTCCTTTCAAAATAAATGATTAAGCATACATTGTGTTAATTTATTTCGTAGTTGTTACAGATGCGATAATTAAAATATTGTTTTTAATTAACAATTAATTAATTGTTTTATTGGTTTGAGTTAGATGCCAGAAGAATGTTTTCAACGGGAAAATAGTGATTTCTTTTAAAATTTCAACAAAAAATTTTTCTCATATCATTTTAATCGCCGGTTATTTTTTCACCACCTGCTACCTAGATAGAGAGGTGTTAATAAAGATCTGTCAAATGTGATTAAATAAGGATACTGTTTTCGTTTTTATTACTGAAAGAATGATTAAATAATGGATCATGTAAGCAATGGATCTCAAGTTTGAAGGGAAAATAACAATTTTATTAGCAATTTTATTATATTTCTTTTCATATTTTTTTTGTATACACACCGGTAAAAAAACAAATACAGGAAGAAAAAAGAATAAACTAATAAGAATAAGAAAAAGAATAAGAAAAGATTATCCAAAGAATTAACATTTTAATAATTTTCATTTATAAATAAAGAAAAATATTTGCGTTATTAAATCAGTTTTGAATTTAAATTTATACTGAACAGATTCAAATAATTATTTAAAAAATAAAATAAATTATTAATAAACATACAAAATTAAGCTAATTTATTTTATAAATTAATTTCAAAGCTGAAAATTTTGCTAAAAATTTTATTGCTTAAGATTTTTCTGAGTTTCCCGAACTTTCTGTACTCAATAATTTAGTCATAATCTATTATGATACGCTAATATTAGAACAATAAAGACATGTATGCAAATTTGTTCACTTTAACTCTTTTTTATTTTTGTTAATTTACTTTTTATATTTGCATAGTCTGTTACCATCAATGTATTTTATTCATATATCGAGGACCCGATGCCTTAAAATAATCTTTGAAGGTATTCATGTGATTAAAAATTTTAAAACAATGAGACATTTAATGAGGTCTTATTGAATGATTTATTTTGACTGAAGAGTTATTTTAACTGCAAAGTTATGTTATTACTTCCTGATTTAATGGATGAATCAATTAACTTATTTCTATGAAATAAAGCAATTAAATTTTCTGAGTTCTTTATTATTCACTGCTTGTTTGTAATTGAGATTTTTTTCTGATATTTTCTAATATTTTTTGGATTTGGCTCGTCCTTTCTCTCATAATTTTTTAAAAAAAATAAATGAACTATTAATTTCCTACTGTTATTAAGAATTAAAGAGAATTTATTCTTAACATAATTTTCAGAATGATTCTATCTTCTCTTCTTTTAAAATTATCACTACGCTCATTTCGAAATTTCAAAACTTAACAGATGAATGAATAAATAACAAGAATGTTCCAAACGAAACAATGTCAAAACTTCGAATTTAATTTGCAAATTAGTCAGGGAAACCAAAATTAATAACAAAGTAAATTATAGATAAAGTATTTCAATTTTGAAACATAAATTTGGAAATTGGTTCTGTTTTCTGTTTTACATTTCAGTTTTTATCTACAAAAAAGATTAATGACTAAAACATGATTATAGACTATATAGTGTACTAGTCAAATATATTTTCTAAGAATTACTATCCTATTAAAATTTTATTCCATTTGTAAGTATTTAAAAATTTAAAAGAATTATTGCTAAATAAAGTTATATATTTTGCTATCTATTACCATGATTAATATATTGAATATTACTTTCTGTTGCACGTTAAATTGTAATTTTGAAAATATCTTATCACAATGTGGTTAATTATTATTTTCCTCTTTCTTTCTGTGATGAAAAGGGCTTTTTTCTTTCTGTGAGGAAAGTTCTTTAATGACATTTTGCCGGATATAATAATCAAAATAAAATGAAAAAATATATTGAAATCAAAATAAAATCAATCGAATTTTTCCATTTATTTTTTGAATCATCATAATTTTTCAAATATTTTAATGAAATGCTTGATAAAACTGAATAAGAACAAATATATATAACTAATGTGTTGAAATTTTCAGAATGAAAAATATATTAAGAGTACTGTTTTGTTCAATATACATTAAACTATTACGAAATATTGCAAATTTTATCCCAACTGTAAAAAAATTTTTTATAGGAGATGTTGATTATAGAAATATGCTGGACTTTATTCATGATTTTATTAGTAAAATTAGATTAGGATCAAAGGTAAAGCTTTAACTTATACTTTCATTTACATTAAAATTCTACTAAACATGGTCCCTTTTCCTCAATTATTGACACATTGATAATTTGTTTTCTGGTTTTCAGTACTACACTGATGGAAAAAAAATCCCAACACCAAGAAAAAATTATTATACAGTAATGAAATTTTAGGAATACATTTGTCTAGGTAACATATTTAATTGATTAAAGTTTCAAAATCACAGGTAGAGCTATTGGCGAGAAGAGCCATTTCAAATGTGAAATGTTGGTACATTAGTAAACGGTGTAACAGCCAGAATTTTGAATGCAAGCATGCAAACGTGCATGCATTGTGTCGTACAGGTGTCAGATATCAGTTTGTGGGATGGAGTTCCATGACTGTTGCACTTGGGCGGTCAATGCAGGGACGGTTAATGCTGGTTGTGGATGACACTAGAGTTGTCGTCCAATTATGTCCCATACGTGCTCGGTTGGAGAAAGATCTGGTGATCTAGCAGGCCAAGACAACATGTCGAAACTCTCTTGAGCATGTTGGATTACAACAGCGGTATGAGGGCGAGCGTTATCCTGTTGGAAAAAAAACCCCTTGAATGCTTTTCAAGAATGGCAGCACAACAGGTTGTATCACTAGACTGACGCACAAATTTGCATTCAGGGTGCTTGGGATAACCACGAGAGTGCTCCTACTGTCATACGAAATTGCTCCCCAAACCATAACTCCAGGAGTAGGCCCTGTGTGTCTAGGCCGCAGACAGGTCACTAGCAGGTGTTCACCTGTCCTTCTTCTAAACGACAAACGGTTTTATGACTCCGACCAAGGCAGAACCGACTTTCATCAGAAAACACAACAGATCTCCACTCCGTCCTCCAATGAGCTCTAGCTTGACACCACTCACGTCGCAAACGGCAGTGGTTTGGAGTCAGTGGAATGCACTGTACAGGGCGTCTGGCTCGGAGCTGTCCTTGAAGTAACCGATTTGTAACAATTCGTTGTGTCACTGTGGTGCCAACTGCAGCTCGAATTTCTGCTGCAGACGCAGTACGATTAGCCACAGCCATACGCCGAATACGGCTGTCTTCCCTCTCAGTAGTACCACGTGGCCGCTCGGAACCTGGTCTTCTTGAGGCAGTACCTTCCGTTGACCACTGCCGCCAATACTCATGCACAGTGGATACATTCCTGCTAAGTCTTTGAGCAATATCGCGGAAAGAAAACCCACCTTCTCGTAGGCCTACAACACCACCTCGTTCAAACTCAGTGAGCTGTTGATAATCGCTTCCTCGTCTTCTCACAGGCATCCTTGGCTAACATTAACCCACTACGTCAAATCTTAACTGTAAATAACGATCACGAACCTTACAGGGCTTATTTAAAGCAAACCTCATTTTCATGTTCATATTGTCGCTACTAGCGCCACAGTTACGCGCGTAACTCGAAATTTGAATCAACGTTATCTTTCAGATGTATAAACACGCCTACCAAATTTCGTTTATCTATCAGAGCTCCTTCCTAGTGTTGGGATTTTTTCTTACATCAGTGTAGTTCATGGTAGTTTAATTCAAATTATGCTTTGTAATTATACATCTTTTACTACCTGAACAATTCCAGATATATCTTTAATATGATCTATTGTTACTCGTAATATACTTTAAACATATAAATCCTAAGTCCCACAAAGGTGAAGGGAAATTCCCTGTTTCCTTATAAGTTGCTTTGAGCTAATAAACATATTTTTTGTTGAATTTATTCAACGATTTTTAAATTCTTTTTAATATTTTAACACTAATGACCAATCCATATGTTCAGAGTTTTATTGAAGAAATGAATATTTGAAACAAGTGCAAAACCATTGGTAATCAGAACTTGGTCTTTTCAGTTTATTTCCATATATCAGAATGTACATTAATGTATTCATGATAATATGCAATAACAACATAGAAAGATAATCAACCAATGATAATCTTATTTTTTAGTTTAAATCTTTTTATTGATTAAACAATAAAATCTGTAATTCTCAAAACACGAGAAGAAAAAAAAAAGAAAAGAAGCGTAAAAAATTTCACTCAATATTTTCTTAATACATATTTTTAAAATGCAAATACTTTCATTAAACCCTTAATGAATCCGTTGAAAACAATCCATCTACATTCGATGCAGGAAATCTTACATGCATCTATCAAGACTTTCAGAACTTAATTGTTTTTTTCCTCAATCCCCTTAAGACCTAATGAAATATCTATTAATAGCAAAATCCTCTGTTCGAGAATAATCAATCAATCAGTTGTCAGATGCACTAAATTATGAACGTGATGGATGGACTTATTTTCTTGTAAATCTATCGCCAGACTCGATGCCGCAAAACAGATTCCTCTTACCCGGAAAGGAGGCTTTTAATAAGAAAAGAAGCTATCAGTACGAAAAAATATTAACTTCTCGAAGCCTTCTGTCAAATCAAAGCCAACTGATTATTCGGTACGTAAACAACTACAACGATAATATCTTAAAAATAAGACTATCAATGATAGGGAATCAAATTCAACCCAAATGGGATTGATGAAATGAATTTATATGACCACGTTTCAAACTCATGATTTCCTTTTAATAAATTACAACTGAAATAAAATCATACTAATACTGCTCAAAAGTGCACATCGGAGAGATTAGTTTTCCTAATTCAATTTATAAAATAATTTTATTCATAATAATCAATAGCTTAATTAATTTAATATTTTAATTAATTAAATTTTAGTGATTTTTATTGTCATATATGATATCAAATTTGACCAAAATATAAGATTTTAGTATACGAACCTTATGTTAAATTATTTATAAGCTCTGGATAAAAGTTTAAGCAATTTTGAGTATTTTCCCGATTCCGAGGGCCTTTGGCAACAGTTAAATTATTTTCGCCTAATTGCTAACAAAAGCAGTTTGTACAAAATTGCCAATTGTTTGGAGATTTTCTTATTGCCCTTAGAAAATGGAAAAATAAATGATATTCTGAGGGCCTTTGAAGACAGTAAAATTATTTTTACCAAATCGCCAAAATAAATAAACCATAAAAATTGACTATAGGAGTATTTTTTCCTTTGAGAAACGTAAAAGTACCCAACTTTTTACATATATAAATATGCTAACTAACGCATCAGAAGAAAGGGTAAAAAAATCTGTTCCATTTTATTTTCTTGTGTTTTAAAATATGAAATCCTAACGTTATTATTTATTGACATACTTTCGTTCATATATCAATTTCATTTCTGCTCGCAATATTAGATTAGATCATTCATCCTCAATATAAAAATTAACTGTTGAGATTATAATTAGAATGAAATGAATTTAACTCTAAAATACTTAAATTTTCTACATCACAACTAAATGAAGAACTTCTGTAATTAAACTAATTTCCGGATTCCAGTAGTAATGTTTTATTGATTTCAATGAATAATATTTTACAACTTTGAAATACTTTCTTAGAAATATTATTGCTATGAGAATTTTAGCGAATGAACTCTTTTAAATTCAATAAATTCAGGTTTCTGCTGTTAGAATGTCGAATAATATTTGATCAACTGTAGCATCAATTATTTCCTGAAATTATGCTGAGCATTGTATTTTTAATTCCTTTTTCTCATTGTTATGTAATAATTCTACATTGTAAATGGTTAAATGGAAGTAAATAAAAAATATTAATCAAAAGGTATTAAAATATATATATCTTCGTTTTCACTAAATACAATTAAGGATTATTCTTTAATCAAAATATGACAATTTGTATTTTATTTGTAAATAAATATAGAGACAAACTAAATACTAATTTAATCATGAATTATGAATTTGTGGTAATCAGGTTTCTATAATTTACAATTGGAAATACATAGTGCCAAGGCTATGTAATTCGCTATATAATTCATTTGCATTTAAATTAATCAAATTTAGATTTGTAGTAAAATTTTGTTTATTTAATATAATAAGCAATTTAATTTCAGGCATTTTAATATATCATAATAATGTAAATATATCTGACTAATTGCTGTCTGGTAAAAGATATATGCAGATATTTGATTCTGTAATTTGCAAATGGCACAGAATTCATTAAAGCTTTTAACAAAAGCTTGATTATTTGTGTCTATCTAGTTTGTAACATTCAGTATAACTTTATCGAAAATTGGTCCATATATAGTTCATGATGTAACATTCAAATAATTTCTTTTCATATATTTGCATTCATAATGTAGCTATATTTATACATGTGAGATTGCGTTACTTGTGAAATATTAATTCACATTTTTTTATTAATTAAACATTTCTATCAAACGTTTAAATGGAAATGTTTAAATTAGTCAAATTAATATTCCGTTCAAAATCAGCAGGGATTGTTTTCAAATGTAAATTTGATTCGCGGCCTGATATGTTCTATCACGCATATTTGTATTTATGGAAGCATTACATATTTAACTAGTAACCAACACTACTAATTAACGTATCTAAACTAGCACAAAATAATCTATATTTCAAAAGCACCCTATCTCAGTTGTACATATATGTTGCACAGTATTATATCATAATGTACAATGATCGTGATATTATATAATAACGTATCGCATATTTCTGCGTTATATCAGATAATGCAACATAGAAGAATATTGAATGATATTACAAAGCCTGTGGCTACTAAGAGGGAAATTCACCGTGGTAGATTTAACATACGCTACATCTTCAGTAGAATAAAGTATTAATTTCTAATTCAAAGAACAAATTTAAAAAAATGAAAAACATTTTCATGAAGACTCTGAATGATAGCTCACATTCTTGACATAAAAAATTGCTGCCCAAGATGTACATAAAAAACCAAATTTTATTAACAAAAAAATTGCACTGATAAAGGAAAACAGTTTCAAATTAACCGAATTAATAAATTTAGCAATATTACAAATATAATTATTTTGTTACTGTTGTCGACAGGCTAGGATAGAGCTTGCAATCTTTGGGTTCGTAGCCAGATATCATGACCATAAGACAAAACGGATCCCTCAGCCTTGAGGATGTTATCTGACTTATAAGGCTTTCATTTCAATACTCCCCCCTCTAATGAGTCTAAAGTGAGACGAACGATGTTTGTTGCTGCCCAATGGTGATATATTAATTGTTGATCTAATGAGCCTTACCTATTTTTATTGGCTGAATATTTATTAGCATTATTTTTTATTTTATAAGCTGATTAGTTATCGCCATTTTTAGAGGCTTATTATTTATCGCCATTTTTTAATTTAGCGGCTTATTATTTAACGCCATTTTTAATTTATCGGCTGATTATTTGTCGCCTTTTATTTATGTTTTCTGGCTTAAAAAGCGTTGACTACAACCTTACATAGCATGCCAATTAAGTTTCAAGCCCTTAGAAACGCAGTATTAACAAACATTTCTATGAAATGCTATCTGATATGAGATATATGGAGAAATATTTACAAATGGCATTGAGTCAACTATAGCTTTTAACAGAAATTTCATCCTTGTTCTTATTAACAGATCGTAGCTTGCAGTGTAACTGAATTGTAAACTTATTACATACATCTACCTATTAATAGTTTGTGATGTTCAGTTTAATTTATCTCTCGTTATATATTTATATTAGTAATGCATTTCCAATCTTACGATACTATATAGTTAACATTTGTGAAATACTAATTCACCAAAGAATTAAAATGCATAAATTGATTTCATTTAAAAGTTTGAATGCAATTGTTTAGTTCAGTCAGATTAAAGCTCACTTCTATGCAACAAGGTGAACGCTTTCCAACTGTTTTATTTCTTTAACAACGAATGTATGATTAAATGAAATTAGTACTTGTGTTTCTGTATGACAATCCATAAAATGCACTCCGAAGCATTAAAAAGTGTAAAATAATGCGTGATTAGCTTTTAAATAAGCGAAGGAGAATGATTTTGTGTTGAAACAAATCAATAAAATAAATTTTACCGATCCAATTTTAATGAAAAAGTAAACAAGATCCTTAATTAGCATTGTGTACGAATCAAATTTTCTCTGTAAGCGGAAAGCTGGCTAGCTGTACTTCCAGATTCACAACCAAAACTTATAGATAAATGAAAGATAAAAGTGTAATGATCTATAGAGAAGCTTTAAAATCCATGTTAAAAGGAAAGCATGTAAGCTAAAGAGATAAACCTAAATACCTTTCCGTTTGTTTGCTTGATAAAAAAAGACGCCTCTGAAAGCGCCATTGATGTCAAAGATTTTGACATTTTCGACACCAAACAAACTATCCTGTCACTCAAATTCGAAAAATGGATGTGTGCTTGAACACGCGCGAGAGATAACAAATAACATCAGGAAAACCGTTTCTGAAATCTATTGGATTTTTAATGTCGGAAAGCTCCTATATTCTTCGACAGCGACAGCAGCTGTCTAGGAGACGAGAATGGCCAGTGTTCGGTCGTAATTGTGCATTTTTGAAAAGCGTGAGTCTAAATTAATTTTGAAAAACAGTGTTTCTCTATTATGATAAGTAATTATATTTTAATGAAGAATGATGCATAAAATGAAATAAAAACTTTTCAAATCTTAAGTTGGTTTAAATGAAATGACTTTTGCTCTTTAATGAATTGAGTTTAATTAAATTTTTGGTTTAAGAAACAGGATTGTAACAAAGATTTTTCTGTTTTGCAATTCATTAATACAAATATATTGTTCTAAATGTTAATAATTTATTAGCAATTTCAGTATAAAATGTTCCGAAAATGAAAGTGTAAGATTGATAATGTGTTCAAATATTCTGAAAGATGAAATTGTTTTTAACATGTTTATCGGAAAGTCGCATCTTTGATTAATTTTATTATTTCACTATTAATTTTCTTGATAGCAACTTTGGATGGCATGTTATTTTGTTTATAAAAAAATTAAATGTATTAAATTAAAATGAAAATAATAATTAATCTAATGTTAATATATAACAGTTTTCAATTTTATGCCAGAAATGAAGTTTCACATTTAAACATTTTGTTATACAATATATTTAAGAAATTCAAATTTTTCTTCTATCTTAAAATAATTTTACAGAAAGGATACTAAATTAAATATTCAAAAAAGATTTTTTAAAAATAACATGGATAAATTATCATACGATAAATAATTTTTATTAAGATAACCAATTATTTTTGTAGAAAATAAAAGACATTATTATTAAGGCTAAAATAAATTTCATTTATAAGAGCTCTCATTTTATTTTTTGACAAATATGAAGGAATTATTGCGAATTAAACTTTCTTGAAAAAATCACTAAATATAAAGAAAAATAGTTATCTATATCTATACTTATAATAAAGCTCAATGTGTGTGTGTGTGTGTTGGCGATCTACAGGCCAGACCGTTGAACCTACAGCTACCAAATTTGGTACATGTATACCTTGGAGGTCCGGAATGTGCACCTCGGAGCCCTTTTTTCGAATTTTTAATTAGAATTTGAATTAATTAAAATTTAAGCGAAATTTCGACGTTTTTCCGCTATAACTTCCGAAAATATTATTGCACAAACATGATTTTTATATCAATTTAAAGATTGAAAAATTAGCTTTCTAATGGTATCAGTTTTTTTAATTTATAATGTAAACTTCTATTTTTAATGAATTTTTAAAGAAATATTTTAACCATGTTTTTATCACGTGACTGGATAAAATAAAAGAATGCCGGAAGTTCAAAAAAAATTACCATCGCAAAATAAACCTACAGAAATGTTACTTTCAGCACGTGACTGTATAAAATAAAAGAAGTATAAAATGTGATATTTTCTTTGAAAAATAAATGCAAAGCAAAGGTTTCTACAATCGTTTGCAATATCTATATCATTAACTCAATACATCTTCTTTATTTACGGTAAACTTGATTGAATTTTGACAGGATATGCATTGAAATCCCGACTTAATGGCATATTTATGTAATCGTGTGCAATATCTGTATCATTAATTTAATACTTTTTTTTCCTTTCTCGCTTTCTTTAATAAAACATATTTAATATTTTGGAAACATCATCGAAATTTTTTTTAATATTTTGGAAGCATAACCGATGGTTAAAACTGACTGATTTATAAAATTAAAGAATATTATTAGGAAAAGGTGTACTTTTAGAACTTTCCGTCCGTCATCTTAAAGAAAATACTAATTTCAGGTCAATCAATGCCCGGAATTACTTCAAGGCTAATGAATATGTGATTTAATTGAAAATTTTAGAACGCTTTACTCATGACGAACCAGCTGGTCGCCAAAGGCGGCTAGTACAAAATATTTAAAATTGTTAAATATTAGATATACAAATGATTTCTTGATAATTTCCTAATAACACACACACACACACTCTGACTCTTTCTCTCTCACACAGACATATGTGTATGTATAAGAATCCAATACAAAGAGATGAATACCTAAATAATAAATGATTATATGATAAAGAAGTCTCTACTAATAGTATCATGGTAAAAGTGGATAGTTTATAACAAAAAAAATTAATTCGCCAATAGATATCGAAACCAGGCATGGATCCTCTGGAATAATACAAGCAAATTTAATTATTAAAAAGCAAGCTTCCCATTCTATTCAAACATTAATTTAATATATCTGGAATGTACTGAATGAATATTATTTATGATATATTTAAATTTGTCAATTAAACCATTTCCTGACATAGAAGCAACCAGAAACTGAAGTTGCTCAAAAAATTGTGCAGATATATGTTGAATGCGCATCTCACAGCAATAACTATTTCATATGCTTTTCGAGACATGGTGAAACATTAAAGGCAAGAAACTATCTCAAACGTGTGAGTTCGATATACCGGGTGTTGTTTTCCTCGAGTAACATCTGTATATTTTGAAGAAATGTAAATGCCTATTAATATAATTTGGATTTCATATAGTGTCACAACACAATTATCAACTAATATCAAATCTTACAATGAATTGTTCCAAACAGGTTTAAGAGTTTGTTCCGCCAAATGCGTTAGAATTTTGTGTATATGAATACTTTTTTGCAAAAGTCATATAGTGTTATAATAAAAATATGTTAACACTATTCAACTGTTCAAACTGATAAAATATTTCTGCGATTGAGGATTCCAAAAAGCATTAGATTCTACCTAACCATTGCTTTTTTGTGTTTTAAATTTTTTATATAAAATACACATTTTATACTTTCAATACATATGTTAACGCTTTTATTAAATAAATAATATAAGGATATTGTATTATCATACCATGATCCTCATTTGCATAATTTTGCGATACATATTCATGCTAAAGGTTCCATTAATCGGTGTATTCTTTTTCTTTTTTAAAATTCGTGTTGTCTTTTAGTCAATATCAACTTGCAAATAATATTGCTTTTAGGGTGCAAACCATATTACCATATAATTATTTTTCCTTATTCTGAATTGGTATGCTCTTCTTTTCTGCAATTATTTATGCGTTTATATTATAAATATAGATAGATACTAAACGGCATTTTAAATCCAAGATTCAAGTGAAAGAACGGAAAAAAAATTTTACTTCCATATCAAAGGGTGACTTGAATCATAATTTAAATTGCTATCGACGGCAAATTCTTGATTATTTTGCCATAATCATTATTTATTTTCTCTAATTATTATAATCAGCTGGCATAATAATCTCAAATTGTATAACACAGAACGGCAAGAGATTGAAAATGTATCTGTAATAATTAAAAGATAAATGTGTTATATCTAACATGGTAATGGAATTTATATGTTTTTTCAATATATAGAGAGAGACTGATAAATAAAGATAGGATATCTAGGATCTGTACTGCTAGCTATGTAAAATTTATTACTGCAGTTGTGGCATTCAATATATGTCTATTCCAAGATTATTTTTATGCCCTGTATTAACAACAGTTTACTTACCAATTGAATCAATTATCCCATTCGGAGCTGACGTATTTTAAATAATTATTCTACTTTCATCCTTATAATATAACCAGAAATCACATGAAGAAATTCACCATGACCTCTGCTTAAAAGACATTGAAAAAGATATACCTTCAATCAAGATTCAAAATTATCAAAAGAAATTGTCATCTTTTCAGATGAAGTAATAATTTAAATCCCCGTTTCGTAAAAATACAATGCAATTTTCGACCAAAAATCACTAAGATCCTTGCAAGGAAGACATTAAATAAAGATCTACTCAATCAGGATCCAACAATTATCAAAAGAAATGGCACGCTTTCCAATTGAGGCGATAATCCTATTTCGAGTTGAAGATGCCTTAAATTACCATTCTGCACTCATAACCACAAATCGCGAGTTATTTCAGCTCCCTCTTTCAAAAGCGAATGGGAGGGCAGCATTAAGAAAACTTTAAAACCCCGTTTCAACGACGTCGGCGGACGATTTAACGACATTTGAATCGCGCTCACTGACGTTTGTAATTAAAAGGACGTTTCATAATTAGCCTAATTTAGGTGATTCATTAAGGGCGGCGCCTTCACGCTCTGCGTCGGAGAAAATGCCTTCTCCGGAGTTTAAGAGGTAAAAGGTTTGCATTAGATGTCCGGGATTTGCCGGACTGCGACAGGAAATTAAGCGTCTACCAGGGAGGGAAGAAGTAATTCTGGAGGGGATTAGAGGATGTTGTGGTCACTGGAGGATATCTTGACAAAGCCGGACTGGATGCAGAAGACGATACATCGCAAGCTGGTTAACGTCGAAGGGAATTTTGTGCTTGGCTACATAAATTCAAAGGAATTGTTCTTCCATTGAATAGAATTGAATAAATATTTTCAAGGAGCCTAGCATTAATTCCTTAAGTCATTGTAAGATATGGAAGCCTTTGCTGCATAAAGAGTAGTCACGATTTTAATCCCAAGATCTCAGCAAGTGAGATAAATCTCGTAAGAGGCGAAATAATGTGTTATATCTCTTCAGTAAACGAAGAGATTTGAAGAAAGATAAAGCATTGTTGTAAACTTAATTACATTTTTAGGAGAAGTGAAATATAAAAATCAAATATTCCTTATAAATGCCAAATCAGTCTAAAAGCACAAGGATCATTTTAAAGTTAATTAATGAACCAATCAAGTAATAAAAATTATTTGTAAAAAACAAGTGAAAATATCAAATCAAGAGCAAACGCTAGGGCATAAATGAAGAAGAGTCGTAAATTATTGCGCTAAATTCAATTATTTAGATTAATTTCTAACGGTAAGTAATATAAAAAATATTCACAGATAAATACACAAATAATTCATGTCTTTAAAAATCTTTTAAAGTATCGTTTATATTTCCAACCTTTGAAGACAAGTGATGCAATTATTTCAGATAAATGAAGGCAACTTATATATATATATATATATATATATATATATATATATATATATATATAAAGAGAGAGAAAGAGAGGGAGACATTATCTAATCAAAGATTTAAATTGGAAATAAATGAATACTAAACTATGCACTATGTGAAACATTTTCCAATTTACTCCTACGTAAAACCAATGTACCTACCTACATTTATTTACAATTATCTTAATTATTCATTCTGATATCATTGTTTCTACATCTTCATTTGGGACTTACATCTCTATCTAGCTATTCTATCTAGCCCATCGTCGAAATCACCTTTGAATTTCCATACGTTGCTTCAGATGGGAGAAAAAAATGACGATCATTTATCTTTTATCCACTCCCTGTAAGGATTTCCTTCAGTTGCAAACCCTTTCCAACGATTTGTTCTTCTTATCAGCCCGACGTGTTGTTTACCGCCCATTGTAAGAAACTTGAATAGAAAAGAGGGGAGGACAAAGAGAGATTAGGAGAAAGAGGGGGAATGAATAAACACGACACATAAATTGGATTTGACGCGGGTAAAGAGAGGGCTAAAGACTGCAATTCAATAAAGAATGTTAAAACGACTCGAATGTGTTGAGTGAAATTCGAAATTTGCGAAAGACGATAAATTAGAGTAGGAATCTGTCCTGAAAGGAAAAATCTCTTAGTTCCTTACTGGAATTAGAGAAATCATTTTTATTCACAATTTTTTTCTTTGTTCGTATGCGTGTTCACTTGAAATAAATGCCTTTTTCTTCCTTCTTAGCATTGAGGTTTCTCGTTATTGACTGAAAAGGATGAGGACTGCTTAATAGGAATTAGCATTTAGGAAAAGCGATTCAAATTTTAATAGTTTGATTCTTCTATTTTATTATTTATTATTTTACTCTTATTTTCTATTCTCATTTTTTTTTTTTTTTTTTCATTTTTCTTTTCATTTGAAAACCACAACCTCAAAATAGTATACCATTGACTTTAAAAGAAAATAAAGATTTTCTACCTCCAATCCAAAAAACACAATGACTACGTTTGTTCTTAAGAGACAATTATACAAAAGATGAGCATCTCCTTATTTTTAAACAAATTTATACTACTCAGTTCTTTGAAAATTTACAAAAATATACCCTGTCCTGAAACCTTACTTAGGCTAGCTATTTTAATGAACAAAGAATGGACAATGAGTATTTAATCAATCATATTTTTATGAAAAGTGTGAGAAAATATTACGTTATATTAAATCTTTTTTTTAGTTTCGTCGACAGGCTGTTCGGGACTTTAAGCTTTTATAAAGTTCAGATCCTAGTGCTTTCAGTTGGT
The DNA here is from genome assembly GCA_026543055.1 of Argiope trifasciata. NCBI lineage: Eukaryota > Metazoa > Arthropoda > Arachnida > Araneae > Araneidae > Argiope > Argiope trifasciata. The sequence goes on from JAPMOQ010046669.1 coordinate 110,120, forward strand.
TGTATATATCTTTAAAAGGGACAGATATTAAAATTATCTATGTTGTAAACATTTTCTAGTTTAACATTTAAAAATATCAAAATTTTCATTAAGTATTCAACTCTAACTATTAGTTAAAATTAATTCTTAATATACTTAATATTTTAAAAAATGTATCTTAAAATTTAATCTTAAAAGTCTTAGCTGCTAAGAAAAAACTATATCCTATCATAAAATGATATCAATTTCCAGTTTAATATTATGTTATATATCAGAATCCCAAATATTATAACTTTTAACACGTTTATATTAATCAAATATATGGTGAAAATGTTATCCTTCGTTTTTTCTTGGTGTTACATATAAATTTTTGTAAACCTTTCAGTAAAAAAAAACAACTTTGTCGACTTGAATTGATTTTGACTGGTAAAATTCCGAAACCATTTTTCATATATTATTTTGCTACTCTTATAATTTCAGTAGTAAACTTTAAAAACTTTGTGAGCTCATGTTTTCATAACTTAAAATAAGTCCATATACTGAATTTTATCCTATTTTCCAATTCCTATAATGAAGACTCATTTTCTACAACAGTAAGATTAACTTTCAAGTTTTTCTTTCAACAGTAAGATTAACTTTCAAGTTCTTCTTTCAACAGTAAGATTAACTTTCGATTTCAATTTAGCATACGTATAAGGATTTGTTTATTCCTGGATATATAATATTTCTTCTGAATTTTATTCTCATATTAATTGAGAAATTTCTTCGATAAAAGACGAAATGAAATGAGACATAAACTAAGAAAAAGTTTACATAATTTACAAGTTCATATTATGTTTCCAAATACTGGGCTGTTATTTTTCCAAATCTTAATTTACTAGCAAACTATAAACTTTGATAAATCTTCAAAATTTGAAATATTTTTTCAAATGATATTTTTACAGGATATACAGAATATAACCTAGTATAAATGCATAATCCAGTAACAACCTATTCTCTAAGGAACTACACTTTTGAAAAAAAAAAGACTTTACATGAAGATATATATATATATATATAATCTCTTTTTATTTAGCGCCTTTTGTTTTTCTTCTCATATTTTCAGAAATTGTGACTTATAAAAAAAATCCTTATAAAGTATTTCCCGTCGTAAACTTTCAAATAACTCTAAATAACATCCTAGTTAAAAAGATTCCATCCTATCTGACCCTCACTCTTATCTTGCTACTAAAAGTTTAACCTCCAAGTGGCAGAAATATTACTAGCCGTCAAAGAAGATGAGGAAAAATAAGTGTATAACCGACGTTTACCTGTCGTACCAAGGCGAAATGAAGAAAAATGTGGAAACTTAAAAGGGTTAACTTACGTTAAATAAGTCATTTTTAGCCTTATGTCAGTAAAAGGATTTTTGGAAAGATATCTTAAGGTGAAGGGCAACAACGAACTATCTATCTTATAAATCTCTAAAATTTTCTGTTAAATGTTCTTGCGTTTGATAAATTGTTAGATAACAGTTCATTAGAGGTTTAGATTGATTTTAGAATTAAAAAGATCATTATGAAAATATTCTGTATACATTAATGTACTACTTATTATAAACTAATTTGTTGTAGCTATATATTTATCTATAATTTTTTAATACTTAAAAAATGTTGATTTTTGGTGAAATATCAAATAAATTTTTGTTCAATATTTTTTAGCATCTGAACAGTTTTCTTCAAAATTCAATTTTTGCTTTCATTCTAAAAGACGTTCAATGATTTTTATACTTTCATAATTTATTTTTAATATCGCTTCTATAAATAAGTGTCATTTAAACTGATTTAATTTTCTTAAAAATATTCTTATCTAACGATTGAAATTTCCATATGATTTCTCAATATAGTTCTAGAATTTACAGATTTGACAGAAATATAACTTATCTTTTAAAACCAATTAATATATTTCATATATTATCTGCAAGATTCGAACTCTTATTTCTGCTTACTTCAAATTGTTTGAAAGGAATGTTTTTATTTTAAGCCTATTTGTATCCAAAAGGAAATGTCCTTATTTTCAAAATCGTTCTCACTACTAATTATAATTGTTTCATAGAGATTTTACAATTAATTTGGATCAAAAGGATTTAAAAAATATTTTTTTTTCAGAATTCTAAAAACAATAGTAATTCTTTCACATGAAAAAAAAAGTGTAACCTCCTTCATTAAATTCATAGCAAATAAAATTTTCGAATAGTTATTTGCAAGTTACTTCTGAAATTGAATTTTGCTCTTTTCCAAATGCAACAGTTATTGATTCAATTTAATTTGCCTCCATGTTTTTATAAACATGGATGCTAATTTCATATTTTTCTATAAATTCCAGAAAAAAATGGCCACATAATTTTACAATCTGATAAAAAAACTTCTGACAGTAATATTAGCTGCAATCTGCAAATAATAATTCGATGCATTAATTAAATTCTCATGTTTTAATATTGATTAATATTTGAAATACAAAAGACCTGTGAGAGCGAGGAACACCATATACTTTTTAAAAAAATATTAATAATTAATGTTAATATTTTTTGAATGAATAGGTGCTTCTAATATTTTTAACAACATTTTGTTGTTGCTGTTTTTAATTTTCAATTACATTCTCTAATATATTTTTTGCAAGACTCTTTATTAGTTGACGTCACTTGAATGAAAAAATGTAACTAAGTTAGTTTGTTTTACCAAATTTATCATAATTAATTTATTTTACGAAATTTCTAAATTACTTTAGAAAACACACAAAAAAAGCATAAAATGTCGAAAATTTGATTTGAAATTCAATGTTAATAGATTAAAAAATTCCCTCCTCACAAGCAAAGAAAAGGTAAAATTTCATTTCATTTTACATTAAAAGACGTAGAATATGTAATGAACGAATCAATGAAATTTATTTCTATTTAATTAAGCATAGTTTTCATTTTAAATCCATGCCATTATCATTTCCCTCACTCAACTCATTTCCTTTCACTCAAATTTTAAGAAGTTATATTCAACAAATAACCTTTCTAAATATAGCTATTAGCCAATGATTTGAAATAAGATAAAAAGAAATAATTAATAAAGCAATACAAATGAAATATTAATGGTTGCACATTTTTTATTGGGCCTCTCTTTTATAAAATTGTTGTGCAATACATTTTTTATTAAAAAACTTTTGCAATTGAGATCAAACATTTATACTTCAGCAAATGTAAAAATTGTATATGAGATATAGAAGAAATTTTGAATGCAGTGAGGGACAAATGTAAATTGGGTTGTGGCTTTATAAGCTCTGTGAATTTAAATGGGTCCGATATTTTTTCTTTTCATTTTTTTAATATTTTTACTTTGACGATTTTTTTTTTCACTTTTAAATGCAGTTACTTTTAGGATAATTAAACTGACATTTTACATTTATGGCAAAATATATTTTAGATTTTACAAAAATTCACAGATATGACTTATTTTTACCCATCTGAATTTAATGAACATAATATTTTGTTGTAATCTAATTTGATATTTTAAAAATAATTTTAAATGTAACCTTAACTCTAAATAAAATTATTTAATTAAAGAATTTTATGTTTGGATTGGTTTTTTTTTGATAATCAATGTACAGAGTGGTTATAACTAAAGAACCATTTTGAAATATCCATAAAAGGAAAACTACTAGACCGAATGCTATGAAATTAAGTAATAGTTTAAAGGAGGTCATGGAAAACGTTAAAAAAACTTACCTATAGGGGTAACGGTGATGTATTCAATATCGCATCAATGCATACAGCATTTTCCCCCTTGTGATGAGCTTTTTAATACTTTTTTTTAAATGGCGGTGAAAAAGAAATTCCCATGACGTTCTTTAATCTATTACCAAGTTTGATATTTGATCCAGTAGCTTCCCTTTTATGAACATTTCAAAGCGTCACTTTAATTATAATTACACTGTGCATTCAACGACTTAATATTTACTAAAAATATTCTTTTAGAATGAATTTTTAAGAATATTTACTGAATTTTAATCATTCTGTTAAATAAAAACTGGTAAAAAAACATGAAAATCTGCAATATTTAATTTTAAAAAAAAAAGAAAGAGGAAAAATGTCTTCGTTCTTGAAAAAAGAGTTTCGTTTAAAAACAATTTTTTCTCTTCCTCGTTTAGCAAGAAAAATTCTCCAAATTATCAAACTCTAATATTAGCAGTAAAAAGAAAAAAAACATCTACTAAATTGTGTATTGAATAAAAAATATATAGCTTCGAATACCTATTTTTTAAAATCTCATACTAAATTAAGCCATTTTTAAAATTTAGGGTTCTTTTGATTCAAAAAGTGGAAGTATCTCATACTTAAAATTATCTATTATCTTGTATTTTATAGTTCATTATTTTCAATGTTGATTAAATAATAAACAATATTAATAAAAGTCTTGTAATCAAATATTTCATGAAGTTATTTAAAGGTGACTTTGAACATAGAGAACAAAATTTTTACTAAACAAGTAAATAAATGAAAAATAAGTTCAAAAAAAATATGTAATGTTATAGGTATAACACAGGTGGTAAAAGATTCAAATTTCTGATGTATCATAATAGAATGAAAATTCTATTACAAATTAACTAAATTATTTCGTTCTCACGTGATTCATCTTTTGTAATCTAGCAAGCATTGTACACAGCTGGATGATTATTTAAAAATTAAATCCTGAATCTTGAAAGGTTCTACAATCATAAAACACATTCTGGTGTGTGAAATGTCAAAATCTCACTATATCATAATTGAATGAAAAATTGTCTCTCTAAATGTCATTTTAATAAAAGTGAAAACGTGTAAAATTAAAATCCCCATCAGCATGTAATTACATATTGTATAAATACAATACAAAGTCTAATATAATAATAATTCATATATGCTTGTGTAAAAGCTTATGGCTAAAATCCTTATGGTGATATTGTCACGTAGATAGACCTCAAGAAGACACAGGAAGTAGGGTTAAATCAATTCATTAACTTTGAACTAAGAACACTGTGACTGAGAGATCTTCAGCTTTTATACAAGTAGGGAAAGTTCCAAATACTCATCTGGTGAATTAAAAAATGGTATAGAATATTCTAGAACACGAAATAAAGGAAAAACTACTTAAACATATTTTAAGTCTACTGAGATTCGAAGTCTTGATCTACTGACGATGAGTCCACCGTCATAACCATTCAGCTATGCAGACTGGGTAATGCTTCGTTTCAACGCGACAATATTTTCAGATATTACAGTTATTATGGTCATATTTTCATATTTTCAAAAACTGGACAATCAAAGTTTTTTGAAATAAGATTTAAAAGCCTAAAAGCCTCAGCATATTTTTTTGCAGTATATGTTAATGTTCAAATTCATTTCAGTATGTATGAAAATATTATGACCAAAATCATTATAGTCATATTTTTCTATTCTTTATTATTACTTATTTTCTATTCTTTATTATCAAAGTCTTTAAATTAGATTAAAAACATTAGCACATTATCTACGCATCTATTTCTATCTGTATAAAAATGTATCGTCTGTATAAAAAATGTATGATCAAAATCGAAATTGTGCTAACGTCTTAATATTCTCGCTTCTTCATTTCTTACACATTTTAATAATATACATTTCTACTTCATATTTTCAGTACTATTATCTAGGTAGCTTGATCGATGAAATATATTTGCTATGCTTGAAATATTTTTCATTATTTCAATATTCATTTTAGATAATAGAGCAAAAAATTTTTTTAATAGAATTTTTTTAAATTCTATTAGAATGAAGAATGAAATAAATTGATTAAGATTCCCTAAATATTTTTAAAACTTGTTCACTCACTAGTAATAAAAAATAAAGTAAAAATTAAATGTAGCAACCTCCAGCATCGTTTTAAAATTTAGAATAATGTTATTATAAAGTGTACATCTTTTACTAATATATGTTTTAATAACTCTTCCGTAGATAAACAGAGAATTTTATATTTTAGAAAACTATTTTTGCAGAACAATAAAACATATTTGGTATTCCTATATGGTAATGTAAATGCTTTAAAATAATAAGCAGAGTTTTATAAAACATATACAAGTCTTTTCCAAATTGTTACCCACTCAAATCTTCTGAATTCAAGACTTACATTTCTTTGGTATATCCTTCTCTTTATTTCGAAAAGAGTTTCATGTTTGATATATTCCTGTAAGGATAAGTTTGGAATACCCTTTACATCAAAATATCCATTTAGAACAGCGCTGCAAAAAATTGAGATTTATAGAAGTGATATTTCTTACAGGTGTTCGCGCGAACGCCGAGAAGAAAGAAATGGGTTACTTAAGCATTTTTCTATTTGTTCTCTGCAATTTTTTAGAACTTCGAGGGAAAAAAATGTAACATCACATTTCCATTTTTTTTTATCCAGCTATGTAGAAAATAGCATGTTTTCTACGCTGTCTTCTAGGTTGGAAATATATAGACTGGCTGTTAGCGGCGAGAAAAAATATACGTTTTAAATTTATTATTTTAATAAATAATGTTTTTTCGTCTTGCACATGTTTTCTAATAAAGTATGGCAAGTATACATAAATATTTATATGGCAGAAGCGTTTTAATAATAGGGTGAATGCATAGTTTTTTTTTATTATTTAAGGATCAAGGTAAGGAAAATTGAATTTCTTTCTTTTAGCGTAGATACTTCAGGTGATTAATTTCAACTGCACATATATATCTTAGCTGGCATTATCTTTCTTTCTTCAATATGTTTCCTACGCTAATAATATTTGCATATGAAAATATAAAATATTTTTTAAGAAAATTCACATTTCAGTTTTTAAATTTGTTTTCACGTACATATATTTGCACATGCCACTCAAAAATTCAACATTTATTAATTTAAAAATATATCTATGAAATAATTCGTCTAATAGAAATGAAAACAGCAAATATTATTATTCTGAATAAAAAAATATGTTTGCTTTTTTTGCAGAGTCATTTTAAAAAGATATCTTCACTTAGAAAAGCTGAAAACTGTCCTTGTATATAATGTAAACGAAAGTACAATAATTACATAAGGGAGACTCGGGAAACATATAACATTAATGCAAAATATAATTGATTAAGATAATATTTAAAATAAATTTAACCTCATATACGTAAATTCTATAAAAAAAATTTCCTTAGCAGAAAATTCCTCTGTTTAGCCCAAATATATTTCTAGCTATTAAACAAATATTCTGAATGTCTTGCTTGAGTGTTTTCTGCTCGAACTGAGAGTAATGAATTAAAAACCTCCATTTATTTTGCATCATTAAATCTCGCTGCGTTGTAATCGTACACTATTATCACGGGTCCGATAAAAACATCAAAGCTACTTAGAATCTGACACTGATATATCTATGTTATAGCACTAAATTATTCAGAAATTCTGCTAAATAACAGTTAACATTTAATTTTAAAAAAAGTAACACATTTGGATTTTATGAATTTTATAAATATTTTCTAAGAAAATTTAAAATTTTTGATATATCTACGATTAGTTTCGTCTAATTTATTCTATCCTATATGGTTTAGATTATTAATATAGAAGGATCTCATAAGGCTGGCATTGAAATTCGTTAACGCAATGCTCTTAAGCCATTTACTATTAAATTTACTGATTAGCTATCCAATCAAATCAATAATTACATTAATAATAACATAAAATAAATAATAATAATAAACCAAATAAATGATAACATTAAACAAGTAAAATAATATTTACTAAGAATTTACAACAAATATAAACGCAGGGAAATTTCTTTAAAAAATGAGATGCACAAAACTAGCCTTATTAAGACTCCATTCATTTCTAATGTAAAAAAAGTATTTTAAAGCACTTGTATTCTGAATGTAGACATCCATTCTTAAGATATAAGGGCTAGTTTTGGCGGACTAAATATGTTTCTTTTTTTTCTCTACGCCTACTGTTTATTTCTCATTTCGTGATTTCCCAAAGTCAAAGTAAAAAGTCAGGAAATATTTCTCTATAAAATTTATGAATAATCGATAATCATGGAATTTTTCAATTGGTTTGTCCTAAATCACATAAAAGAAATGCAATGGGTATTTAAAAATGTGAAGTGATTTTTTCTATTCGTATAATAAACTCGGAGCAAAAAATGTCTTAATATACCACGAGCATAAAATTTAACTATAGACTTTCTTAAATGTGCTCATAAAAATTTAATTAAATTGCACATATGTGAAACACTTGAATATACACGAATAAAACTGTGAATGTTGTTGATCATTAAGTAAATTCGGGTATTAAAGAAAATATGTACGTGGATTTTGTAATTTAGGGAAACAATCAATTAAATAATGCTTGTGGAAATACACATTTCTTTACTTTTATGGCAACCATATCAATTGTTTTGGAGCTCCCTGGGATGAAATTAATTTGGCATATTATGTTTTTTGAAATCTGTTTTTCTATAAAATATTATAATCGTATTTTCGACTGTAATTTTCTGTCGACATACTTAAATACTCACACACACACATATCTCTCTCTCTCTCTCTCTCTCTCTCTATATATATATATATATATATATATATACATACATTATTTTAAATCCTAGTGTAGAATATAGGCATAAATTAAAATCTCATTTGCATCCATCTTCTTACAGGTCTTTCATTACCAATGAAGATTGCTTGAATAGATTTCATTTTAATTACACAAAAGCATTTTATTTTAATATTAAATAACAATGTATAACATATAATTTTTCTTAAAATATAAATTTTATAAAATAAGCCTGTTTCTTAAGTTAATCCCTGTATGTGAAATAGCTGAAATTCATATTGCCCCTACTTCTATCAAAATATTCAAGGCACGATTTTATATTTCTTGTTTAATCTATCTTATCTTAAGCTATAAAAGTATATCAAAACGTGTGTAGAATCTCAAAGCCCTATGGGGTAATGTAAGGCAGCACTAATATAATAAATTACTGTATCATCTAAAATATTCTGACATTTAAATTCGTGAAGTGCTAAATTTATTTTAAGACAAAAGTTTTGAAACTTGAATTAAATAAAGATCTATTTAGAGCATAATAAATAAGAATACTTGAATAAGAATCAGTATGATATTATCCAATTTTCAACTACTAATTTAAATTTGCAGCTGAATATTTTTATTTATTTAACTGAAGAAGAGATTGCAATATAACTAGAATTTATACTTTCGGCATTAATCAAATCAAGGAATTAAGATTGATTAGTTTTGCTGACGTCCTTGTGTAGGTTAGCGTATCTTCCTAGTTTTCTAGGAGTCCTGGATTCGAATCTGGGTTCTGGCATGGTTCTTATTCTGTGTGAATAATTCGGTGTTCTCCCTGTGAGTAATGTGAATGTGCCACTCTGTAAAAAGGGGCGGTGCAAGTGAATGTGAAGCATGAAGTCTTACTCTTAGCCTTAGTTGGCTTTGTTGAAAAACAAGAGACGCTAATTTAGGCTTAAAATTTTTCATCAGTTTAGTCAATGACAAGTACCATTGGAAACAAGAACAACAGATTGGTTTCTCAGAAAAAATATAAGTTTTTTTTAAATATTTAATTGTTTCCCCTTTTCGTATTCTTGCATACATTAAGAATTGTTCGATCTTTAAACGACGTATATTTTCAGAAGAAAATCGAAATGATGTTTTACCTTCTTATGCATTTTTTTGTTCTTTGCCTGCTATCCTTACATAGGTTAAAGATTCAAATATGACTTACGTATGTTAAGGATTCAAATATCTCATACATAGGTCAAAAATATAAAAATACCAAATATACTAATAACATTTATCAAAATTTAAGCGTTATCTAAAAATAATGCGATTTTTTAACTATCATTTCATAAAACCTAATCGTTATTTTTTGCAACATTTATAGTTCATTAGGATTCATTATTTACCGGGATAATTTCATTGTGATTTATTATTTGCCAGGCTAATTTCATTGGGATTCATCTCTTACCAATATCATTTCATTTGGATTTATTAATTACCTAGTTTCATTAGGACTTTTTTACTTACCAATAATTGCTTCATTATTTTTATGTATATTAGTATATTTTTGTTCGCTATACAATTTAGAAGTGTTTAGGTTTTTTTCTATGAATTACATTACTATTTTAACATTGTTATTAACATGTTGTTGAGTATATTTCATCCTTTTAAATCAATCCATTAATCTTCATACTTATACGCTATACATGCATCCATCTGCAGTTATAATTGTAGGTTATAATTTAATCTGTCAAATTTGCAATAATTCGTAACTGAAAATGTATCTCAAATTACATAATTTTTTTAAGAAGATCCTTTTACTGTAAATAATTCAATATGAAAAGTGACACTTGAAGATGTCCTTCTACATGCTAAACGTGGCTTATTGCAGGAATTTCTGTTAATCGAATTGATTCCATTCCCTTTAATTTCGGATTCTGTGTTTGACTGAGTTTTGCTAAGTCTGTTTCAGTGCCAAACGGCATTTGTGCAAGGCGTTTGTTGCAGCTTATCTTCCGCAGCTTGAGAGCAAATTAATTACGATGCCAAATAGCAGTTGGCCACGCGGACTTCGTAAATCATGATTGAAAGATTTGACACCTCGTTTGATGGCGACAAATCGTTTGACACGTGTATATTCATAAGCGACTGCAAATCTACGTCATGCTGATTTCAAACTGAAATTAATTTTGCATTGTTCCACCAATAACTCCCATGCAGTCCATATTGCGAAACGAATTATCAGGGATGTATGCTACTATATTCTATTCATTGCAGAGATTGAGGTAAATAGACTTGGATTGATTCGGTATAAACGAAAAAAACATTCTTCATTTATGCTTTTTCATGTCGATTCTACTTAAAATTGAAGCGTAAGACAATATATGCATTTACAATAAAACTGATATTAATAGTGTGTTTATTATATAATGAATCCAATGGTTGGTTAGTTATACTATGCATCCAATTTTTTTAATCCAATTTATGTAATGAATACAATGGTAATTATTTAATGATTCCAAGGGTTAGTAAATTACATAAGAAATCTAATGAATAGTTAATTACATAATGAATCTAATGGTTAGTTAATTATATAAAGAATCTAATATATTTTAATAGTCAATAAAGCTGTAAAATTTTGAATAGTGATTTTTTAAAAATAATCTATTTTTAACGATCAGAAAGCATTTATTTTTAATTATTTATTACTTATAAATGGCAAATATAATTTAACCCAAATCTTTATCCGACTTAATTTATCCTTGCACGAAATACTGACTATTAAAAGCAGGGTTTGTGCCTGTTGGACTTATTTGTCTTGACAGAGAGTTAATTAATTGAAATTGTTGCATTTGGCAATTATAATTTTGTAGAGCCAAATTTTTCTAGATTACGTTGTCCAGAAAACTAATTTCAATAATGTAACTTTCGAAATCAATACTAATTTTCCGTAAGCAAAACTTTTATCATGCATATAAAAAAGCTACAATCGTACTTCACTGATTGACTTTATTGCCATTTTAATTGAGATTCTGGGTGTGACATCTTCAATTTTTAAAAATTCTTCTTTTAAGAAAATTTGCAGTCAGGAACAATGTAAAATATTGATATCATCGTGGCATATTTGATTATCATGAAAGTTTGATTTAATGCAGGTTTTGATTTCATTTGTCAAAGGAAATAATTGTCACTCTTTACCAAATTCGAGTTCATATGGCTTTAAAAGATCTCAAAAGAAGTGTCTTGGTTTTTGAAACATCTAGTCTAAACATTTGGACATCTAGTCTTTTGAAAAACTAGACTAGATGTGTATCTCACATTGAAGTTTGTACGTATGGCTTAAATAATTCAGCTTTAATCCCATGAACAGAAAAATATTTTTCGTGCAAAGCAATATCATTGTGTGGACTTTATATTTGATTTTTTTTTTCTGTGTCAACCTTTATCCTGCGTCACTCTAGCCAATAAGCTAATTTCAACGCTGTCTTCTAATTATCAATGGCTATTAAAGATTGGCATATGTGGCATCGCCACTAGCTGCATCTGATTTATTTTCAATTGTATATTATACCGCATATTGTCTGACGACCTATATTAACTTATGACGAAGAAATACGATATTACATAAATGTATTGTTTCGACTCTACGCCTTCTCTCTTTTTTGTATTTTAAAGTAAAAGCTTACTATGTTTAAATTAATTTTAGAACTTAATTTTTGTTTAAAACCTTAATTATTTTTTTCTGTATTGCTGATTACTCTAAAAGTATCTTACGGTGCCTAATTTTTCTAATATTATGCGAAGCATATTGTTGAATCATAGTTGATTTCCTATTTCCGCCCTAACTCTTTATTCGTCCATACATATACTGTCACATGATCGATGTTACTATGATTTTTTTCCCCTCAAGCATGTATAAATAAATATAAAGTATGAAACTCCTTTCTTAAATATATTGCTACCCAAAAATACAAAACCATTATATAAATAATAAATGTATAATTAGCATTAAAATAACGAATAACAATTTTGATTGATTAACATGATGCATAAATCAAAACTAAATAGATATTTTAGAAAAAAAAACACTTGTACTCATTTGTCAAATTCACTTGGTATTTAGTTTTTATGTTAATAGTTTGAAACAGTTTCAAATAATATTAATTGGGTTTTTTCTCATCAACTGTTTTAGAATAATATACATAATTTTAAAATTAACTAAAAATATAATACAAAAATGAATTAATTAAAATTGTATAAACTATTGTGTTCAGTTTAACAAAATGTTCTAATAAAAGTAGTTTTTAATCGTTTTATTAACACCAAAAACAAGGAAACTAAATTTGATAATAATTACTAATGTTTGATATATTAACTATTCTAAGTTGACATTTATTGCTTATTCTCTGATTTACAATTACAGGTCTTTGTTGCAGAAAATAATCGCACGCACATGTAAAAAACACTAATAAATAATAGTAGACGCATTTTTTCAACTATGCAGACTGTTGCTAGCATGAATGATGTTTAGATATATCAAATGGAGCAACCTTACATGAAAAATATCACCGAAATTTGAAATATACATTTTAGTTTTCAAATTCTTTACTGAGCAAAATAAAAGCAAGAGCACATCCTCATGGGACTCATGCATTTCTATTTGCTGGCCACCGGTGTATTGAAGAACTGCTTGCGAACTTGAAATATTTTGCGCTCCTCATTCTTTTTATATGGTGAATTGATCTTTGTAATATTATTCAGCACTGTGTTCAAGCGTGACTTCTGGGCAAATGCCTTTTTGGTTTCAAACTATTTACTTTTCCAGTTTTTACAGATAATTTACATAATTTTCATTGTATATGCATATTAGTACGTACATTATTTTTAATGTAAGATTTTTCAAATCCTCAATACTATTAAGAAATGCAAAATCTTTACTACATAAAATCTTACTTAGACTAATACTTGCCTATGATTCAGAGTCCTGGACCCTGACCAAAGCTGGAAAAAATAATGTAGCCATTTTCGAACCATTCTTTATGGGATAGCAATTAGCAATGTTTGGAGAATATATAAATTTGAGCTAGATAAAATTTATAGAGAACCAGATATTATAAAGTTCATAAAAATAAATCGTATTAACTGGGCGGTTCATATAATTAGGATGGATGATGATTCCATATTTTAAAAAATATATATTTTAAATAAACCTTTAAGAAGTAGGAAAAAATGTTTAAAAAAATGGATGGAGTGAGTTGGGACAGACTTCATGGCTATCCAGGAAAAAGATTGTGACACGTGTCACACAAAAATCGAATGTTGTGAAACAAAATTTAGAGGAAGGCATTGGCCCACCCTAAGTTGTCTTGCCAAATATTATATCAATGAAGAATAATTTATGTAATGTTATATTATTTTCCTATTCCAATCTTTTATCTAAAAAATGTTTTAATTTCTTCTAACAATTTATATGTTATTTATATAATAAATTTTTATATATGAAATAAATGATATTTTACACTGAAAAAAACCTTTTTTTAAATACATAAAGTATTAATTGTTGATATTTCTATATGACTATGATATGGAAATAGTTAAATTCATAGTAGATAATCATTTAATCGCTCAGTATATTTATCGTCTTCGCATTTCATTCGGTTGAAACGTAGAAAGTCGTTCGCCTATTATTATTCTAAAATCAGCTAAACGTAACAAACAATAATTTTAAATGAAATGTGACAAACCTCTAGTGGAAAAAGGCCTTTGACCAACGCTTTCTTGGAAAATCTTAAGTGATTTTTTAAAATTTACTTTTATAAATTATATGGGGTAACTGCTTGTAATTGTAGATTTCTGTTTACCACTACAAACTGGAATTTAGATAGCCTCTATCTTTGGGCCATAAACTCTCAAAAGGTAGGAGCATCTTTACAATTAGATGAATTGTAGGCAGAACGATATAAAATAAATTTGCAGTTTTCTTTTCCTTATTCCATAGATAGATTAACAATTCAATCATGCAAGAAGTTCAAAAAACAAACATGCCGCAGAATATTGCAAAAAGTTTTTTTATAGATATCGTAATCGCGTTCTTTCCCACATCCGCATAGAAAAATCTTATGTTTCAGTCATGTGCTTCAACCACTTTTAATATGATAAATAATTTCCCGATTTGAATATTTTTCATTTTTATTTCGCTGTGTATCCAGCTTTTAAATTTCAGATCCAGTGAAATGTCTTCTAGATATCTCCCCTGAAAAATTGATTAAATTAATCTGAATTTGAAGTACAAAAAACATTTTTTAAAGTAGGAATTCGTGACTATTCAGCTGAAACAGATAAATCTAATGTTCATTTGGGAGATTTTGCATTTCATTGTAAAACCTAAATATTATCTGGTAAAAAAAGAAATCGGAATTGAAACGTTAATATAATCATTATCGAAGAAAAATCTGATGCAATATTTGTGCAACAGTAAAAAAAAATTTAATGAAAAAATTAATATTCAAAATAGTACCTGGTACTGCAGATGCGTAGCATAACCTAAATTTGTAGCAGTAAAAGAAGTATACAATAAACATTAAAACAACTCAAACATTAAAGAAGAAATACTAAGTTTTATAAAATATAAAATGCATATGTAAGAGGATAATTTAACCTACTTTCTTATTTTATTGTTAAAAAATATTTTTTTTAAATGAATTCTTCGTGAATTATTTCGGTAGAATTTTTAAAGTAATATTAGCACATTACCGGCATTTAAAGATAATTCTATTTTAAAAGTTTGTAGATGAAAAGAAAAAGAAACATCTTTTAAAATAGAGAACTGTAGAAACCGGATTCAAAGCTTGGAACAAATTTTACCTACCCTTGAATATGTATTATAAAGCAATAATATATTATTAAGCAATGAAATATAAATTTTTATATTGTATCTATAATGATACAATTTTTCTGCATACTAATTATGTGAGTGAATACTTAATATTAAAAAAAAAATGGAAAGAAACTCATTCTTTTTGGATGAAAGTAGAAAGATATATTACCTTCTATCTTTTTCTATAATTTATCAGTGGTATTTTCTATAATTCATTCAATAAATAAATGCTTTTTTATTTATCAAAAAATGAGTTTTTAAAATAATTGGATGGACATTTTCTGACTTTTTTTTTTCAAAACTCAACGAACTATAATGAAATTGAAAGATACTCAAAAGCTAAAATTGAAGTCCTTATGTGTTTCCTCTCTCCCACGTTTCGTGGCATAACACTTTAAGAAAAGTGGCTGAATGAGTTTTAAGATTCGCATGTTCTTTTCCGAGCATTAATATACAAATATTTTCTATACTAAATTGATAGCGACATTTCACAATTTACCATATCTCCAACCCTATTTGTGATGTAAGCAATTATTTCAAATTTTGCACATACCCGCCACTCTAAAGGCCTCATCTGTTATTTTAAGTTACTTTTCAATATTTAAGCACCGCTTTTATGAGTATAGCTTCCGTTGTGCAAAATTTCAGGAAGAAGGGGCTATGAATTTATTATGGTGCTTAAAATGCAAGATTTAATATTATTATTATTATATACAGTTCATTTAACAACTATTGTTTTAGTTCGAAGGAAAATTTAGAAAGCATTTCTTTTCTTCGGAGATATAAGAATATCGGGATTTTTAATTTTATAAAATAAACAAAATATGAAGGTTTCACTGTTTCTTTGCTGCTTCGCCCTAGCCGGCAGAGTACAGTCTACTCTGTAAACCGTTTCTATTTCAAACGAGGGTTTCAGGATGTAAAATGAATGATCATCAATGATGTTTTCTCTTTACAACCTACATCTTTTGCTTAGAACAGAAACTGATCAACAGGACAGAATTTGCTAGGCTAATTGTGTCGTAACAGTAGTGAAAATTTTAATAAAATTACATATTTAATCATAGTCAATGCTTATCTCGAAATTAATTTCAATAAACTTATATATCATAAATTTTTCACAATAAATAAATGTTCATATTTATTCTTAAATCTACACCTGAATTACATTTTCTTCAATGTATAAACAGCAAGAACATTATGATTTTTTTTTGAAAACAGCATTTGAAATAAAATATTGTCTCAAGATTTTTCGTTCTCTTCTGTGAAATGAGTAAAAGGAAAAGATATTTTGAATTATTCAAATGCAAAAAGGAAACTAGATCTAGCATTGCAGTGTAGAAAAAAAGAGAAAATCAAACAATATGTATGCCCAAGTGCTTCGTCGTAAAACTCACGGAGTGGGAATGTAATAGAATGCATAAGAAAATGTAAGTTACAATGCTACTGAGGGAATATTATTCATATTGAATTAGAACAAAAAAAACAAATTCTATATTTTTCAGCTACAGATAGAAAGCTCATACGCTAAGTGTGATGCAGAATTCAAGACCGAGAACGCAGTGTAATTATTAAATGTATGAAATTTAGCTTGCATACATTTTCAGAAAGATGTAGGACATTAAGAATATCATGGAATTAAGCATAAAAAACAGATAATAAGTGTTGCCTTTTGAATTATTCTGGTGCCGTCTTATTGTCACGCATTTTTCTACAAAGTTGGTTTTTGTAAATGAATTTGAAAAATACTTCTATTTAGCTAGAACTCCTCGAGATATAAGACATTCCATCTCTTTTAAAGTCTGGTATATTTTTATAAATGTAATTACATAGAAAAATGTGTATCGATTTTATTTTTTATTGCATACTCATTTCATGCTTCTCAGACTCCCACTAAGGGGTAACAGGAAATGTAGAAAAGAAGCTTCCGGTATATTGATTAGTTCTCAGCACACTGTTAGGGGGTTTAGAAATGGTAGGGATCGGTTACCTTTTATCAATGACGAAATGTGTTTGGCACGGGAAGTGCTGATGCACCGTGGCAAGTGATGGTCCTTTGCACTCAACCATACTTCCTTCCTATCAGATTTAATACAAATGCTTTTATTAGATGGAGGGGGGGGGAGTAGCTAATGTTATTATACTTGCTCTGTGTTTGATAGGATGTTGCATGTCTATCCAATCCCGATCTGCATCTTTTGATTATGTGCTCTAAAGATTAAAAATTTATTTTTGATTCCATAACCAGCTTTTCCGAATTTTAAGTCCGTTATATTCTTTAAAAACGAAATTCGTCTAAGCTTAGGAATATGAAAAAAATATGAAAAATAGAAACGATTGCGTGCTTAGGAAATTAAATTTAATTCTACTGTTTAATAATGTTAAGCATAATTAATACTAAATTTTAATTATGCTAAAAGCCTTATCATACGGCAAAATATCTTCGACACTTTCCGTCAGCAAACGACAAGGAAAGTGACGTCACTTGTGTGACGTCACTTCAAACTTTCACATGATTGGTTAAATTTCGTTTGCGGACAATATTTGGACAACATTTTCGAACTGGTTCGAAAAAGTTGTCGATTATGAAACTTGCTTGACCGGTTTTTGAGGGTAGAAACGGAAAAATTCTGAAGAAATTTCACCATGTAATAAAGCTTTAAACATTTCTTTTGATCATCAATGCATGCAGATTTCATTCAACTGATTATCGGACTGAAAGGCAGCTCTGGTAAATAATTGAGATACAAACAAGCTTTAGCTTCTCTGGTAGATATAACATGTATAGCAATAAGCTGAGATTGAATTATTTCTTCTCTTACATTCTCTCTCGACATACCGTATACAGGAAAGAAAACTAAGTAAAAGGCATTGGGCATTAGAATTCTACCCTCAATTTCCGACAATACTCTTTCGATGATGCTTATTCGAATTACCGTAGAAGGCATCGGGCAGTTCTTTTGTGGGACTAATGATACTTAGAATTTTATTAAAAAAATTGTTAGCATCTTAATCTGTTATCAAATCAGAAAAAAAATGTCTATAGGTCGCAATGTAAATTGTTTCCTCAAGCATATAGTCGCATCATTCTGTACACCACTTTTTTTACTATAGTCCTCTCCGTTCTGAACGCAAGTGGAAGAAGCACCAGAAGACGTATCAGGCATCCTGCAGAAAAAAACCTGCAAGTCGAAAAGAGTATGGTATTTCTTATTTTTGAATAATGAAAGACATATTACAAAAGTCTTATATTTTGAAGCGTGATGTGTAAACAGAAAAATTTTATGTTTGCATGCAAGCACCTTTTTTTTCTTCTTTTTTTTTACTGTAAGATAATATATCCGAAATAAATGAAAAAAATTAGCAGCTTGGATTATTTTACTTTGGAAACTGATATAATATAAAAGTTTTAATGCTTAAATATTTCACTGCTGAAAAAAATTTCTACAAACAAACAAAAAAATAGATAAACTAGAATTGTGAAAAATGCGTAATATATAAATATTAAGCAAAGTATAATTTTCCCAGAGCACTCGCAAAAAAAAAATTCAGGCTGGGTCATTCAAATAATCTACATTTAGAAACATAATATTCTTGATGCATGGAATTTTTTCTTGCTTTTAGCACAAATATCATATAACAATATCAAATTTTTCACACATTACATTGACATGTTTTCTGATATTTCGCCTTCTATCATTATATAAATGTATTAAATTTAAAACACAAGAAATTAGGTAAATTAGATTTGATGCTGGCTCTCATTATGTAAATTAGTATTAAATTTTAGGTTCATCCGATTAACTTAAAAGAGTGTACTCTTTATCACCTATAGTAGAAACGGTTTAACTGAGAATATTGCTTGCTTTCAAAGCATCAAGGAAACTAAGAAATATTCGTGCTGACTTTCTTTTAAAACAAAATTTTTCTCGCTATTTATACTTGATTCTGAGAACACAATTGTTTATCCTTTATGTTAATTTCAGAATATATCTAAACTTATTTAAAAATCAAAGAAATATATTCTCTGAATTTGTTTTTAAAACTATCGATTTCAAATGGAAATTCTGATTTCGTCGAGTCTTTAAACTAAAATAAATATCTCCAAATCTTTACAGAATTGAAACTGCCAGGGCATAGAGTCGAAAACTTTATATATGATAATTATGAAACTGAAATATTTTCTAAGAAGGAATTCAGGCATTTTGATTAGAAAAGTGATACAAAAGCTAAACAATGATTAAAGATGAAGCAGACATTATTTAAATGACGAAAGAGCTCGGTATATTTAAATTTGCTCCGGATGAAGGAATTTTATCTTTGCTCAAATATTGGGCAATTGTAATTGAATTCATTTTCCACATGTATGAAATAATTGGATTCCAATATAAGATGGTAAATAAAGAAATAATAACTGCTATTAATTACAATCGGTGATTAGTAAATATTTACTCATCTAATTATGTGTTTGAATTTTACAGTTATTTTAAGATGATACTATTAAAAATTTTCGAATTTCAGAACAAAATATGGTTATATATCATATTATTAAGAATTTTAAAATGTTTATTTTTTAATGTTTTAATATGTCTATTCTTTGATGCCCTTTTACAATACGTGATATTTTCTGGGTTTAATGATTCAAAAATAATAACCCTATCGTTTCATTCATAGAAATAATAAAATATATATATTTAAAATTGAGAACGGAATATTTATAAACTAACATAAATAATAAACAAAAATTTTCTCAAAATCCCATTAAAATTCTTTCTCCCCTACAAGAAAAGTTTATCTTCAATTTGTTTTAACGATAAAAAGGAATAAAGTTGAAATAATAAAAAATATGCTGCAATTCTGATAAATATTGTTATTTATTTATCTTTAAATAACTAGAAAAATATAGCTTGATTATCAAGAATTAAATTTTTGCAGCTATGAATTCATCTGATTCATAAAAGGTATGTTTTTTTTAAAACTTATTTTGCTTTTAGATGTAGTGACTTCCTTAAATAGAAATTCCATTAATAGTCATTTTTATGGAAATTATTACTAGGGGATACATCTATAGAATTTACAGAATAATTTTTATTTCCTATAACCTATTTTTCATTCTCATCAAATTCAAAAGATCTATTGAAAAATAAATAAAAAGATAAAGAGTGATAATGTTATATTAACAATAATATATTTGATACATGTTTATTATTCATACTGAAAATAAATTCTTTCATCGATTTTTGTGATAATAACCATTATATAGCTTACTCTTCCTCCATAAACTCCTTTACAACTTTAGTATTGCTAGATACAGAAATATTTCAAATGGATAATAACGAATATTATTTTCTATAAATAATAATTAATTATAAATAAAATAAGAAAATTGATTTGATTAATTTAAATTGGTTGGATATGTACTCCAAATAAAATTCAATATTTTAAAATACAGCCGGTGGCAACTACTAAAGAGTACAGTCGATTCCGGTTAATCGACCACATTGGGACGCGATCATTTTGGTCCTAATAACCGGCTGGTCCAATTACACGAACATGCCCCATGTTACAAGACGAGACGTGCTATGCGTAACATATTAAATGTCATTATGACCTTTATTGTGCGACACACGCGTACGGCGAACATACAAACAAGAACTACTGTTGCCTATGAACTTTATTCATTTAAAAATAAATTTACAAACAAATTCTTCGAAACGATCTACGCGATACTCAGCATGCAAAGCACAATAAAAAAAAGTTCTTATCAAATTCAAGTCAATGTTTGAAGAACTTACTACCGAGCTGCCCGTTCTAAGAAACAAAGAGCTTGCTCACCTCCCACTGGTTCTTTTCCCTTTCGGACTTCCTGCTGTACACAGGCGACTTGTGGCTTCTTTTTCATCTTCCCTGCCACGTTCTTTGGTCCGTTTAAACGGAATTTTGGTTCAAATAAGCGAATAATATTAGGCTTATGTACATAGGATTTGTTTTGGTTCTTTAAGATTCGGTCCGATTAAGCGGCTGGTCTGATTACCCGGTGGTCCAATTAACCGGATTCGACTGTAGTCCATTTTATATACAACTTTAAAAAATTATGGTTCATGAAATCTTAAAATCACTTAAAAAACTTTATTGAATTTATAATTAAAATAATCTTGGAACATAACAATATATGTGTAATCTCTTAAATCTTATAAGATTCTAAGATGCCATTTAATTGTTATGATAAATAATAATAAATCATTTCAATGTCATTGTATCATTTCACTATCATTGTTTCACAATCATCAATATTATCCGTTTATACGAAAAATATGCATATAAAATTATTGAAGAAGTTATTTTTTCTGTATTTACATATTTTTACTTTAAAAATATTTTTAATGTTATGTTATTATTCAAGTTTACTCATATACTACTACATACTTGTTGATTAAAAAAAATCTATAAATGTGCATTTTTTCTCATTGTAGCTAAAATGAATGATATATTATACAAAAATGTAATAAAAATCTAATAATTTTTACTAGTTGCGTAGTTACTTCATAGCTTTGATATGATTATATCTGCCACTTTTCTCTTACTTAGCTGTGAATTTTCCTTATAAACCTAACTGAAACATATTGCCAAATAATTTAATTTAGCATACCATATAAATTAATAAAAACTTACAAAATTTTTAAGTGAGAAAGATTATATTTTTTAACTGTTTGTCAGCCTAAATATCAAAATGTAAACATGATTAAAACCTGGAACCGTTTTGTATAAGTATAAGCCCAAAGATGTATTCAAATCTGAGGCTTTGGTTATCTTCCAGTAGTAGTATTAAATTAACCAAAATGGTAGAAACAATTTCTTTTAATTCTAAAAACACAATAAGTAGACTTCTTTTACTTCAATTTTTTGAATATGTTTAAAAAGTTTTACAAGATTAAACTTACTTTCAGAAGAAGAAAAAAGGATAAGTCCTGAACAATATTTTGATTCTGAGGATTCAATTGAATGCACTAAGGCACTAAGAATCAAATTGAAAAGAATTCAGCTTTATTTTAATTGTCTTATTTAAAATATGCAATTACGAAATTTTATAATCAATTTTCATACCTTATTGTTAAAACTAGAAAAGTTCATTCTTTATCTTCTTCATCACTTTATTTTAATATATTCTGTATTTAAGTGGCTGTTAATTAATTAATCATCTATATTTATAATCCAAATGATAAGAGCAACAAAATTGTGAAATGAAGAAAGAGGAAAACTCACTCCTATATAAGGTAATGGATAAGAAATTAAATGCTTGAAAGTACAAAATTATAAAATACAAAAAAGTATATTCTTCATAAAATCAATATTTTTATTATTTATTTTGTATGTTTTAGCGCATCTATATTTTTTATTCTTCTATTTTTATTTATATTTGATAAAAATTAATTATTTATCTTTTTAATTCATTTTATTATTTGTAGTAAAATTAAGAGGTTTAAAACTAAGTAATATTAACATAAAATATTAATCATTATTTGTTGCTACATAACCATCTTTACATGAAACCTTTTTTCATTTATACTTTTATTTGTTGATAATAATGTAAAATGACCGAATTAATTTATTTTTACTTGTGACCACAATTGTTATAATCCATACAGACTGCTTGATTTACTACTTCTGTATGAACACCGCCATTTTTTTTTCATAACACAATCCATAATAGTTGTGGATTAGGTTAACATTTATGGTACTAATACTTATGGATAAAAATCAAATAATATTATTAACATAAGTTGCTTACCTTTGCTTGTTGCTCCATTTTATTCCTTGCTAGAAATAAGGCTTTCTTCTTCGATCTTGTTGGTAATAATAGGAAGTAACCAAAAATTATTTTCAGGTGTAACCAACATTTTTATTATTCAGGTAGATTATTTGAATCTTAACTTATGTATAATCCTCACAAAAACATTTTGACAATTCTATAACATTTATGGATTATAATAGTTTAGTTTATAAGTTTAGTTTTAAATCATAATATTGTTATCCAAGACACATTCTTTGAGGTTAAAATATAAATAATCTAAAAGCAGAAGATTTAAATTGTGCGAGTTAACATTAAAAATAGTACATAAGAGACTTGCCTTTCACTTGGTGAAATTATTCAATAAATGAATCATTAGTAGATTAAAAGTAGAGGAAAGCACATTTAAACAAAAGATTGGAATGAAAAAAAAATTGTATTCTATATTAATTTGATTTTAAGCATAGCGTTACAAAAAAAGTATCATCCCTGCAAAAATAAAATGATTGAATAAATGTTTGCTAAAGGAAGACAGTTGTTACAAATCAGAGAAAAATAACTTATTGATAATAACGGAAAGGGATTTAATAAATTCCTTTTCAAGAATGACCCCTTTTTTATCCCAATTGTATGGACGCCTAAAAAATTGTTTAGTAGAATTCATAACATTTATGAAGTAATAAATTTAATTTATAAACTTAAATCAGAATATTTATATGCAAGACTCACATTCATTGAGGTTAAAGCATAAATAATATAGAAGCAGAAGATTTTAGTAGGGTGAGTTAACATTTAAAACAGTATATAAGAGACTTAACTTTCAATTTTTTGGATAAATTTTTCAGACGACGAAGAATTACTAAATGTGATGAAGAAAAGGAACACGTTTAATAAAAATACGAAGAAAGAAGGTACTTCGTATTAATTAGATTTTAAAAGTTGAGGTAGTAAAAAAATATTTCATACCTGTGGAGATTAAAAAAAAGGGAAGAATAAATGTTTGCGAAAAGAATACAGTTTTCTACCAAATCAGAGAGAGGTGCAAAGGCGAGAAGGTACTTAGGTTGCTCGTTAAGAGTTCATGAAAGTAACACATTTACCTGTAAATACTTCATCATAATCCAATATCAAAACAAGCTCAAAAGTTCTTCTATCCTTTTCAAGAAACTTTTTCCCGAAATGAAATTTTTTTTCTGCTCTTCTACGTGTGTGATAAACCTTGTTTACTTTTCTTCTTTCAGAACTTTCGACAGTTTCTTTTCTTCTCCTCCGAGGCTTGTTATCTACTACATCAGCACTAATGTCCTGTTCTAGGGCCTCCTCTTCAAAAGTACCAACAGATTCCCAAGTTCCAGACTCCCAAAGAAAAATTGATTTTCTATTTCCAGGCCTTTGGTCGTATTTTCTACGAACAGATATTTTTTTTTACTGTTAGATGAATTATATCCTTTTGTCAGATTTTTATTTCGGGGTGCCGAGGTCAACGATTCCTCTACTTCGTCCATAATAACAAAAAAAGTATTGATTGCATGAAAAAAATTAGAGTTGTTTATAAAAGCATGGTTCCATGCACTTTGACAAATGTAGCTTCTATTGAAGCTGAAAGTGTTTATATCATTCGTATTTTAATGTTTTACTTACTGATTTGAATGTTGCAGGTCATAATATTATAAAGTTTTGTCCCAATGAAATACTTTTACAGTATTAAAAATGAGAATGAAAAAAAAACCCATTGGTACAAAGAGTGTCCCAAGAGTTTCCACCATTCACCATTTCCAATTTTCTATCATTCGTGCAGTAAAAAGTAGACAATCCTTTTGAAAAATTTGACATAAGATTGCTTAGAGTTAGTATAAACTAAGCAGCAAACGATATAGCAACGCGTTTTCATTGTTGAAAAATATTTAAAAAATAATTAAAATCTGGTAACCATGGCTCGAAAATTTGAGATTTGGCCCCCTAGATCGTATGATTTATCATTATCAGATTTACTTTCTCAGAGATATTTAAATTCGAAGGTCTATACTAACAAGCCCACAGACCCGCGTACATTGAAATTTAATACTACATCAAAGAAATGTAGTTTATTTATAAAAAATCGTTATGGGAAAATTTCGACAAAAGTATGTGTATCGCTAGTTTTTATATAAAATGCTCCATATATATTCCTAACAAGTGCACTTTACAATTTAAATAACATATAATTAAAATAAAACTATATTTTTTATTTAATTCAAATATTTCGAGAACACATTGTTTTATCAGGTAACTCGTCATTTTACTATTCCTAGACAATAGGCTGTAGAATGTTTCTTAAATCTGTTTACAACCATCTATTGCACTATTGGCGGTGAATTCAAATCCTGAGTTAATTTGGTGACACTCTTTATAATGTTTTACAATATTATAGAGTAATTTTTACAATATGGTGTAATATTTTTTATGGAAAATAGTGTCATATCTTTGAATTATAATATTTTTATAAACGCGGAATAATATTTTTATTTCATTTTAATTATAATTTCTTTTATTTTAACAACATTCATCAATTTATTCATTTATTTAAGAAAATAAAACAAATATTAAATTTGCTAAACAATTACAAAGTAATGGTTTTATATCATTTTGTGTTTTTCCTTTCTTGGGAAATTTATCTAAGAGTTGACCATAAAAAACTGATATCCACCTCTCAAATGAAGAGTGAGAATTTTTCTACAGCATAATATTCTTTTCAAGTATTTAAAATTAAAATAAGAATTAATTTTTGGTTCTTAAAACTTTTTCTGTAAACTTATGAATGCTCTGAGATCAATCATGCTCAATTTCTTTCTCAGCTGCTGTTATACAAATCATTATAAAATGCACAGTAAAAATATTTTTTAAAAATTTTTTCAGATTTTTCTTAAGTTGAGTGATATAAGCTAAACTATATAAAGCTTTTCATTTGAAATTTTCATGCTAATATTTTATTTTCTGCCCCAATATAATTTATAGCGCATTTCAAGACTCAACCTACACAAACCATCTTCTCTGTTCATTTTTGTAAAATCAATGATTAAAATTTATCTTAATTTAATCTTTTATATTGAAACACGTTTTATAAATCAATAATGAGTTTTATTTCAGAAAAAGAATTTCTAGTAACGAAAGAAAGCACTAGTTACTAATTGCCAAAGAATTCAGTAGAAT
This sequence comes from Argiope trifasciata, assembly GCA_026543055.1. NCBI lineage: Eukaryota > Metazoa > Arthropoda > Arachnida > Araneae > Araneidae > Argiope > Argiope trifasciata. The sequence goes on from JAPMOQ010046669.1 coordinate 136,509, forward strand.
CTTTTCTATTTTAAGGTCCAAAATAAACTGGAAAGCTCCAGCTCTTTCAAGAAATGTAAAAAGACAGAACAAAGAGGGTAGAAAGAGGATTACCCTATTATCAACTGCTCTGACTGTCGACATATCTATTATATTTCAGTTATGACTGGAAAGTAAAGCCCTAAAAGAAATGTTGGTATCAAATACCAAATTAAATTAATAAATCGTGTCGTTAATATTTTAGTCTTTAAGTGGATTTCAACTTTTAACAGAATTTTTTGTCTACTAATTTTTAGAAATCAGAAGAATTTAATGGATTTATAAAAATATTTTTTTTTTCATCTTCAGGTATTTTTTTTATCTAATTCAATTTCAGATAAAATATTTTTTAAGAAATACTAATTTTTAAAAATCAGTTATTAAATAACATTATAATGGGATTGGAAAACCAATTATCTTCGATTATACAATTTTTTTTGTTCTGTTTACCGGCATCATGGCCCATTTCCCCCGTGATCTGTAATCGAGTTCCTACTCTGACATTATTTTCCTTCATCTGTTCTATCAGTAAGATGTGCGAATGTGTCCCCTGTTTAAAAGGGGCTGTGAAAGCGAATCTGAATCGTGAGGAAATATGACAAATCTTGGGCCTAGTTAGCGCCTCTGAAACAAAGGACGTGCTATTGGCGTATGTTCAATTGTTTTTGAATGATAGCTAAATAATTTGTGAAAATTGAATATCAGAATACCATTATGTTTGATATAAAAACAATGTTAAAAATAATTATCATTAAAGATTATATTCCTTTAAACATGCATAATCATATATAATAGCAATTGTTACTATTTTCGTATCATAAAGAGGGTATTTTTAAATATATATATCTATATATAATGTATATAAAAATATATTTAAACTACGCAAACTATTATATAGACTATATTTTTGTACTAATATATTTTTATATCGACTATATCACATTCCTTAAAGTCTTTGAAATTATAACTATTCAAATCAATAAATTAACATTTTGGGGAAAACAAAAGTAACTATATTAAAGAATTCCTAAATATTCTTTGCGAGATAATATCCCATAGATAGACATTCTACAAATTTTGAATATAATACCCCTTTTAAATCTAAAGCATCCGTGAGCGACAACCAATCCAGCGAAAACGATATTTTGTTGCAAAGTCATTTAATTGCAAAACGTCAAAGGGCCACACCGGAAAGACGTCAATGAAAGCTGACAGCTGTCATATGCCTTAATGCTTCAAAATAAATTGCTTACGGGATTTGATGGAAGCGATTTCTAACTCGCATTCACTCTAATTTAAATTTGAGGTACGCTGGCTTTTAAAATATTCATTTGAGAATAGGAAATTATAACTTAGTGGAGTATGAAATATTACCGATGTGATATAACCAAATTTATGAACATAGACAAGTAGATTTATGTTTTAGATATATTTCTATAAATGAAAATTATGACAAATTTTTGTAATATTATTTGTTAATAGTAATTAGATATCTTCAAACTATTCTGAGTGCATTGAATAAAAATCCATCAAATGTTTTTTAAAAACATATTGGTTATTACTTCGAAAATCAGTTTCAAAGCAAGGAACGGTCTGCAATCATATTTATATAAACACATGTTCAAAGTTCATGGATAAAGATTCCATATAAATCATCAGACTAACTAAAATTAATTAAACCGCTGAAAAGCTGAAATTTGAGCAAGTGAGATCCCAATTGGTTTTAATAAGAAAAAAAAATCTATCTAAACTGTTGGCATATTACAGACAAACTTTGCTTAACCAACATCTTCTATAACGTCTTAATCACTTATTAAGCAAATTATTATTATTAATAATAAAATAAAAAGTGACTCCCCCATTAACGAACCATATTTCAGTGAATAAATGTATAGTAGACTTTAAGACATATTCAGAAATATCTGGCTCGTATCTTCGTTATCAATCTGTATTTATCATTAGTTTGAACTGATTTTTTCATTGAAAAAGTTCTAGCAAGATAACGTTGTTGAATGCTGGCAACTTCCTTCATTGCGGAAATGCGCATTTAAAATGTATACAAAGTATTTCTTCGAACATTCCTCTAATATTTAATGCATTAAGGAGACATTATGATTAACCAAACGAATAATATTTCCTTAGAGCAATTTCTTACTTTTTACTTCCTCTCTCTCTCTATATAAATATATATTTATTAATTTATACCTACAGTTAAAACAATTTTAGTACGCTATATTGACATATCGGAATAATCATTCATTTTCTTTGTGTTTTCTTCTTTTTAATTGAAGACGTACACAGCACACATAGCTATTATACACATTCTGGTTTCTTATATATCATCAATTGAATTACCTGCATTTTTAATATTATTTTTATTTTCAGTCCTCATATATACATGTGATTCTTTGATTTATCATAATCCAAAAGGTTGAAAACTGGAATATGTTGGCAATAGAAAACATTAGACGAATGACTGCATATATATACAGTGGGTAAAAAAAGTCTCCGTACGCAGATACGAATGCAAATCAAAGCTTAATTTGTCACACAAAATTCATAATGATAAAAATGAAAACTTAAAAATGAGTTAAAACTAATATTATTTAATATTTATTCACATTAAAAGGATGATAATACTGACAAAATTAAATAATAAATCTTAAAAACTCAAAAAAGGCTGTAAACATGGAACAAAAAAGTCTCCGTACGGTGCCCTAGCACACGAAAAAAGTTTACAAAAATGCAAAATACATTTAACAAATATGCATTTAATGATCAGTGGGCCCTCCTTTGGCCTTTATCACCTCTTTTAGACGTTGAGGCATTATCCCTACAAGTTTTTTTTGTTGTTTCTGGAGAAATATTACACCAAATACTACTAATGGCACTTTTGAGCTCAACTTTGTGTTTTATGTCATATTTTTAAAGTTGTCGGCCAATTTTTTCCCACAAATGTTCAATGGGGTTTAAATCGGGTGACTGGGAGGGCTATGAAATTGTTGTTTAACATGGTAAAGGCAAATCTTAGAGGTGTGTTTAGGATCGTTGTCCTGCTGAAAAGTAAATCCAGTTCCAGAGATAGTTTCTCTGCACTGGATAATACATTTTGTTTAAGAATATCCAGATATCCATATCGATCCATATTTCCATCGATGAACTGCAAATTTCCTACTCCAGAAGCACTCACACACACCCACACCATAACACCGCCACCACCGTGCTTCACAGTTCCGCATAAATTCTTAGTTAACATTTGTTCGTTTGGTTTTCTCCACACCATAACTCGGCCATCTGACCCATGAATGTTAAATTTTGATTCATTGCTAAAAAGAATGGATTCCCCAAAAGTTAATGGCTTGCTTACATGCTTCTTTGCAAACTCGAGGTGCTCTTTCCTGTTGTACAAACTTATATAGGGTTTCTTCCGGGCCGCACGTCCATGATAACCACTTTTTTTAATGACATTTCTTACGGTTTGAGTTGAGACTTTAATGTTGTAACCAATTATTAAATCAGCTGCCAACTTCGGTGCACTAATTCGTGGATTTTCTTGAATTTGGCGTAAGGTGTTTCTCTTATGCACGCGATTTAATTTTGACGACCTTCCGGATCGATCTCTATCCTCAAGTGAAAGAAGTTTACGATATCTTTCAATGATATATTGCACAGTAGACTTCAATTTTTTAATCCTTTCACTAATGCTTTTCATGGATAATCCATCATTTCGCAATTGAAATCACTAATTGCCGAATAGCTCTGGGAACTTCCATTTTGAGACGATCAAGAACAAATTTAAACTCAACAACTGTCAAAATGTTGTTTTCTTATCAGTGATTAACTTTCTGACGTCAAAGATTTACTGCGGGCCTGTTTTAAACACTTCAGAAAGAATTTGCATAAAGCGTACGGAAACTTTTTTTGCACTGCAATTTTCAATTTACCTTAGATATTGCAAATAATATGCTTTTCTCGTTTTTTAAAAATGAAAATTTACAAAAATCTCTTTCTATAGACTTATACTAAACACATATAGACAGTATTTAAAGAAAAAATGCAATACTTTACAAATTATGCTCATTTATTCTTAAATTTAGTGACCGTACGGAAACTTTTTTTACCCACTGTATATATTGTGTTTATGCTTGAGATGCATACTTTTTAATAAATAGTACTGGAATGTGTATGCTTAATTTATATTTTTTGTATTCTTGTTTGATGTTTCAACTATCTTTTGCGCATCGTACCAGTTGTACACATTTTGGATATGCCAGATAAAATTCGTATATATAATAATTTAATAGAAATATTAACAATAATTAGAAAGAAACCTGTGTCTAGGCATACGTGTTTTTTAACAAGATTTAAATAAAAGTAATAAAATATCATCCACTCTATATTGTATGTTCATGATCACTTTGCGAATACCAGATTCTGGCATTCAGACGATTCATGATTTTTGTCTTTTTTTTTACTTATAACTATATTATATTTTGATATATTATTCAAAAATCAATAAAGTACATTCAAGAAATAAACGGAAACAAATACATGCTTGCATATATATGATCACGTATAGGAATCACAACAGAAACAATTTCTTAGTTACAAGTTATGAGAAACTCAATAGCATAACTTATTTTTTTATAACAAGAGATGGATAAATGTATAAATACTTTAGTAGATTCACTTTCAAATTTCAGCTTAGAGCTCCCAATCCTCCGTTGACTTGTAAAGCCTTCTCCAGATTCTGTTCCAACAAAGCTCTGGAGATTTCCTCTGTATGGTTCCGACAAAACATTCATCAATAATCAACAACTCCTTACAACAAAAATGAGGCCGAATTCACTTTCACCCTCCTGCAGAAACCCCTCTCTCTGCGGATAAATTATTTTTCCTTTCCCATCCATACATCCAATTCTGATTAACGGTGCACCGAGCGAAAGGGATTACTGGCTTATGTCTACTTCAAGGTGAGAGATTATATTTAAGCTCCAGGCCTAAAGTAAGAAACAGTTCAGAATGCTCTTTGCGGTAAATGCCCATGTTTCCTGTTTCGGGTATTCCGGGATACACATTTATACCCTTAGTTATATTTTTATTTCCTGCAAATAAATTCTTTTTACGGATACACTGAGTGGTTTCAGAAAAATTATATCACAAACAGCCAATACATCATTTTCAAAATGTTCTTAATCAAATTTTATGCTCATAATTATTACAGTATTTTTATATTGTATGCAGTTAGTTCGGGAAAATGATCAACTAAGAATATGGTTTACAAAATACATAGAGTTATGACCAATGTATATATAAGAATATTTCATATGGCCAATGTATATATAAGAATATTTCATATGGCCAATGTAAAGAAATAATACATTGGAGCAATGCATAAGAAAAATACATGTACTCAATATATAAGAATTCATACAAAGGAAAATGATCAATCAAGAATATGCTCTATAAAATACATAGATTTGTTAATATCATATAATCAGATTACTCTAAATCGGTGATTATTTCCTCAAAGATTTATTTCTAATCGATTCTGATTTTAATTATTTCTGCAAATAATTGTTTATTGATACAGTAATGAGTTTCAGAAAAATTATATCATAAGAACATTACAAATAGTTTGTATTATTTTCAAAATGTATATCAAATTTTATACGTTTTACAATTACGGCATTATCATATTTTGCTTTGCTAATCCAGGAAAATAATCGATCAAGAATGTGCTAATAAAATACATATACATTTTATTATAACAGTATTATCTTATTGTATGCGGTTAGTACTGTAAAAACATCAATAAAGAATGTGATAATAAAATGCATAGGTATTTTGTTAATTACATGAAATCAAAGACATCTACAAATGGTGGTCCATTTCCTCATCTACAAGGGGGGGTGCCACTTCAGGTGTCGTCCTCGTCAACTGACCATGGTTCAAAATTACGAGGTCCGTCCCAAAATAGCCCTCGTGTTGCTTTAAACGGGACGTTAATGTAACTAAACTAAACTAAACTATTTCCCCAGAGTTTTATTTCTAATCTATTTCGTTTTTAATATCAATTGATTTTAAATCAGTTCTCAGATATTTAAAAACAACTCGAAACTGTTCTTGCATATCTAACTGTAAAAGAAACAGTAAAAGGCATTTTTCCTCATGAAGTTTAATTCTTCAGCTATGGGGATGTCTTACTCTCTTAAATTTTGTTATAAACATAATGGCAGACTACAAAGTGTCATTGTGAAAATAAGCATAGATTTTGTGACAATGCAATTCAAGAAGTAAAGTGTAGTCTTAGAATTATAGTGTATTTTCTTGTCCACGTGTAAAGGAAGTTTTATCTTCACATTCTGCACAGCTGATAAAAAATTAAATTGAAGTTATAAAATTGAACTTCATAAAAAATTCTCATATATTAATTCTTAAGTCATAACTCAAACTTACGGTTTCACAAAGAAAATTTAAGATCGTTATGAAGTAATCACAAATAGATTTTTTATTCGTACTAGATATTAATTTCACTAAAATTCATTGAATTTCACAGATTTTTATTCTTACTAGATATTACTTATGTTGAATTTTTTCGAAAAATACCTAAATTCTAATTATAGAAAATAATTCTAATAATACTGTATAGGAATTATTTGAATGTAATATATAAACTAAAAATAATGAAGAGAATAAAGCCACCTTTCAAAAATAAACTGTGGGAAAAAATGGGAAATCAATACCATAAAATGAAATTCATTACAAAAAATAGATATCCCAGTAATAGAGAAACCACTGTTATAGAAATAATTTAAAAAAAAAAAATAGAAGTAAAGAATATGATTTCAGTTATTCGATATTTATGTATTCGAGTGATTAAAAAATGAATGCATTAAAATTAATGATATATAGCATGGCACTCGCGAAAGCAAGCTTCTTTTAATTAATGATGTATAGCATGATACTCACGAAAGCAATTTTCTTCTAATCAACATTAGTACCCTCTAACTCAAATGCAATATTTTTATTGTAAAGATTTTCTTAGTGTATAATGCGTAGGAATGTCAATTTTCAGAGGGGTTGAATGGGTAGGAATAGAGTATCTTCTCACTGAGAAGATAAGTGAATACAATATAAAAGCATAATTCCTTGATCTTGAGACAGAAAATAGACCTTTCTTTAAAAATCAAAAAGTGTCACAGTCAGATACGTTGGTATATCATAATACTTCATCAGTGTCTCTTATTAGAAAATTAAGTCCACATTCTGATTTCTCCGTATCTCTTTTCTTTATTTTAGTAAATTAATTACTTTGAAATCATCAAAGATTATATTAATTTCTGAATACTTCAGTTTATCTTTTCATATGAGCTGGAAAAAAACATACATGAACACACCTTTTCATTTGTATTATTCGAAAGATTTTATTCTTTATATTTAATCATAATTCAAAACTCTTTCTATTCTTTCCAGCTATCAAACTGTCTTTTCTGCTTGACCAACCCATAATTAAATCATAATTGCTTCTCATTTCTTTCAAAACAATAGTGTAAACTAATTCATTTTCAAGTGGAAATCCATTAGAATCCCAAGGGAATCTCTTGGACCCTGTAATTAGGGATGAGATGCTACCGGCGTGATGGTTGGATTTCGCCAACCTGGTGGGTACAATAAAAGTGGGAGATCTGACTCCTCCCATCGATGATGGAATGTACTTCCTGAAAAGAAGAGTTGCACCATGTCCGGTGAGAGACCTTATGACTCATCCACAGTTCCGCCAGTGTCACTGTCCAGTCACTCAATATTTACTTCCGAGTGTCATCGAACATTACTGAGAGTAGTAATTTGGCTTACCCCTTTCTGTTTGAATGCACAAAATGAAAGACTTTTGCAATGGTTCTCATGATATAGCTTCAAAAATTTCTTCAGTTCGTCACCAATCACGGTCCGGTCTCTAAAACCCAAATCCACTCTTCGTTCAAAAATTTACATATCATGCAATAATTTTGGATGACCTCGTAAATGACCATCTAGCACAGAGGAGATGGAAATGGGCGGTAGGTGAGGAATTCAAATATTAATTTCTCTATAAACTTTCTTAATATTCAAGATAGGAAATTAAATTAAAATGGGCAAATTAGTGCCTTATTAAGAAGAACAAAATTCAATATTCGTATTTTAAGTTTCTCGAAAACTGCAATATCTTAGAGGCTGAAAAATGATGTTCATGCTCTAATATTAACTGCTTCTAACATCAACATTTTGTATTACCAGATAGTAACTCAGGTGTAAAGAAATTTACCTTTGCCTTGTATCTTCCCGAGAAGATTTTTTTTTTCAATCGCATTTCATATTTGGTTTTGGATTCTTGTGAAAAGTCTAATTCTTAATTTCTCTTGTTAGAAATACAAAAACTCACTAGTATTATAAATGCTTCGCCTTGTGTTTTACTAAAGCAGAATATGTAAATCAAAGTTAGTGTGGGATTTAGAAAGGTTATTGGAGTTTAAGTTATTTACAGATGATTTTTAGAGTCATTAATTTAAACGCGAGGTTTAAAATCTTAATAGTGTTACTGCATTGCACGTGTCTTTTCATCGTTATACATAAATGATAAGCTTGGATAAAAAATTATTTTTTCTACAATTCTCAATAAAATAGATAATTATTTTAAGAGTCCAATTAATATTTTAAAAATCAAATTAAGAGGCAGCTGGTTACATTCGTATGGAATCAATATTTAAATCAATTAATTTAGAATAGTAATTTGGTCCTGTAAATATCAAAATCATAGATTCGTATGCGATAGACATAAGGATACAGAATTTTAAAATTTTAAAACATTATAAAGTGATTAAAACATGATACAAATTAAAGTATCACGTTTTACAAATTTAAAATACTATACACATTAATAATATAGTATATTAGAACTAAATGACGTAAAAATAGTACTAACAGCAACAGACTAAGAAGTTGTATATATATATTCTCATTACTAACATGAGATAGATACTGTTAAATAAAATTATATAAAACTGCTGATATATACACATAGAAACTATATGACACTTGAAATAAGAGTTTAAAAAATTATAAAATAGTTTTTTATGTTTTTATTAAATTGATTTTTCGAATATAAACACACAATCATAATACTGAAATTTTAAACTCGGTTATTCTCTAGTTTTTGCATCAAACTAAAATTCTCGTCGTTGTTGTTATAGTTTCCACTTCTATAAAGACATTTTTTTTCACCCGGAAAGCAATAAGAGTAGATTTTCATAAATGATAATTTCTATACACAGTTACTTTAGGATCTTTTTCAGACTTTTTGATACAATGTAACTCCAAAATTTGGTGGTATTCTTCATAAAAGTGTCCAAATTAATCATAAAGCAATTTTTAGGGAGGCTAAATTTCATTAGAATCTAATAATCTTATGGAAATTACTGGGACGAGATTTTCGCTTCATTAGCTAAATTACTGCTTTGTTTATGAAATGTTACGTTGAAGTTCATCCTAGTTTCCTAAGTATAATTAGGCCAATTAGTTTCCTTAATGATCTTCATAAAATTCTAATTTCTTCTAATAGGCAAATTTTTGCTTTCATTTTATATGCATCAGCAATATTCCAGAGTAAGTAAGGGTAAAATATCGTAAAAAAAGTTTTGATACAAAATAAATGAAAATAACATAATCTATGCATCTGGAATCTTCTGTAATGTCATCAGAAAGCTTTTGTTTTAGGCTTACAGTTGTGAGCTTAATCATAGAAATATAAGCTTTAAAACTTTTTATTAAATTATTTATATTTACTTAATGATTGCATAATAAATTACCCATAATTATCTATAAAATATCTATGGCATAACAGCAGGAAACATTTATACAATAATTTAAATATGAGACATGAAATAGGGTAAGTAAATGAAAACGTTTAAAATATAAAAAGTGATTTTTTTTCTCATTTAGAGTTAAAAGGAGATTAATTTTAAATATTTCGCAATAAATAAAGAAATTAGTAAATTCGACTCTCGCATACATAAATGATTTCCTTAAATTCATGGGCCAAGCACAGGAGTTGGCAAAACTCTTGAAAACGTCATTTTTTTACATAGAAATAAGGTATCGGAAATGAATAGTGTCTGTGGAACAAATTAGTTTGAATAAGTACAAACAAAGCAGAAAAATACAGTGTCCCTGAGACACCAATTGACTTCTGACGAGGATCACATTGCCAAACTTCCATTTGCGGCTGCAACTGTTCGTGATATACAGATAATTTTCAAAGAATATGACAGTCACTTGCTAGATAATACCAGTCCTGTATCGATGTGATTAAGTCACATTTGAGCACTTATTGTAATATTATTTCTTTTCATTACCTCGATATTTTTTAGTGTTTTTTCCACAAATTGCCATTTTTGGTCCTTTATTGTTATGCAAAAAAGGTATATCGTAGGTATATTTCTTGCCTTCAAAGTTCGGCTCATGATTTCAGGGACATATTATATTTAATATTCTTATTTAGTATTTGTTGTTGTGTCAAATTATTACAAAGAAATTGCACAAGATAGCTTGTTTTCTCTGTAAAAAATAATGCTAAATTCAAGATTGTTTTTAGAAAAAAATTAAAGTCCCAATTTTATTATGAAACGAATGAAGTATTTTGTAAGATTTCTTTAAAGAATGATCAATTTTTTAAAATATATATGCGTCCAATGAAATGTATAAGAAACAGCAGAATTACGGGAACGATGATAATCATAAGCCAATTAAAAATATTGGTACTATAAAGGAAAAGAATTCCAATTTCACTTCAACAACGAAATACATTGTTGTAAAATACTCTTAAAATATTTTTTGATAAAGTAGAAATATAAAAAAATCATAAGGCATAAAATATTATCACCATTTTGAAATTTTAGATAATGTAAAAATCGTTTTTACTAATGTAAAATGTTAAATTTAAGCTGAATTTGCAATTAATTAGAAGTTTAGTTTTTATAAAATCTCTACTAAGTGTAATTCCCGTCCTCCGGAGCATGCTTGGCTGCGGTGACCTGCGGCTAAAGTCTAGGCCTCTGTGCCGTAGGGTTTCAGGTTCAAGATCTGATTCCATTGAAGAAACATCATGGCTTGTGTAACGTTAGATATATCAGGCCGACCATGCTTTCATTGGTGTGATGCTGTGTGGAGTGGGAGATGCAAGTTCAGATGTGGCCATCTGACCCCTGTTCAAAGTAACGAAGTTCATCCCAAAATATTCCTAATGTTACTTTATAACGGGTCGTTACAATAACTAAACCAAACCAAAATATGTATATGGCCGATTTGTCAATGGTAAGTGAAACCTTGTCTAGAGTCAATGTAAAGACGAATTTTCATCTTTTTCTTTCGCAAATTAAAAAAAAATGTAACAGAAGTATTATTTTACATAAAATCAAATGTTTTCTGTTTTTGATAGTTTCACTCAGTTTGTATTTTTTTATTATTATTTTCTACCGCTTTCAAGTATTATTCAAAAAAAAAAAAAAGGATAGCATCTCATAAGTAGTCACATTCGTGTTTTGCTCGTACTACTTTTATATTTCTTCTAGTCGGATTCACCATTTTTCTTTTCTATTTTTTTCTTTCCTTCTTGTCTTCCTAGAAGATATTACTTAATCCCAAACCCTTGTCATCCTTCATGTTTCTAAAGGTACATATAATTTTTTAGACATTCTAAGTTTTAATTAGATGAGCTCAGCTTCACAATGAAGAAAAACGACGAAAAAAACTCATCCTTACTAGAAGCATATTGGAAAACATCGAGGGTCATAAAATTATTCGACATAACTCCTCGAAGCATGAAAAAATATTAATCAAAAGAACATGCGATGCGTACCAAGAAATTGGTTTATTGGATATTAAAATTGATGGCTGAAAGCAATAAAAAGTAATAATCAATGTTAGTTTCGTATGTCCGCTCTGTGTGTTAACGCTTAAGAGCAAAAGAAGTATTTTTAATAAAACCTTGATATTTGGTACGTTAGGATAAAACATTTAAGAATCGATGTTGTGCTAAGCTTTGCAAAAAAAGGAAGGTATTTAACTAATGCAGAGAAGAAAAAATTTAATATATTTTTCGATAATCAAATATTAAGATATGTCTTATATCGTTATCTTAAACATGAAGATAAATTCGTTTTTATAAAAAATATTTTCAAAAAAATATTTTAAATGAATTTTCTTAAAGTACATGCAACTAATTTTAATTGAAGCCCGCAAAATAGTTTAATAACACAAAAAGAAGTGATAATCCTAAATTTAAAAAAAATTAAGGTAATGTAAGAAAGTTAAAGTATACATAAAAGAATGATCTGCGTTGATTACAATGTTTTGGTGCACCAATTCGATTAAATTTATTAAATATCTTGAGATAGTAATTCTATTTGTCCAGAAATTTCAGTAACCAAATTAATGTATTAATGTCTAGCATATATGAAATCTTCGATGTTTTAACATGTTAGACTGATTTTCCTAATAATTAAGTGCTGTCTTTTCAAAGGCAATTTTCGGTTGTTTGATTCTTGAGGAAGTGATTAGATCTGACAATTGGAAACTGAATTTTTTGTTTTAATTATTTAATTGCTACTTTTTTTCACAAAAGTTTAGTCGAAAAATATTTTGAATTTTTTAATATTAAAGCAAGAATATATTATGTATGAAAAAAGTAAAATTTAATTCTGTTTAGATCCAATTTTGTCAAAGAATGTGGACTTGATTGATGTAAATTATTAAAGTTTCAACAAACCAATGAACATTTCATATATACAGATCTACAATATATTATTGATTTCAATAAGATTAGCATAGCTCATTTGGACGATTTTACTTCCTTCCGCAAAGAATAAATTGAGAGAATTTTCTGAATTATGTGCTAATCATTGATCTTCGTCGAATTGAATGCAATTTTTTTAGTCTCTAAGAGCCATGCCATTATATTTTAATACAAATATTTCGCATCCATTGTTTAATTTTGTAAATTATCCACAATATGCATAACCATCACGAAACATCGATTATTCACTTATAATTGACACTTACAATAGTGTTATATAAAATATGTACATGTCCTACTTCACATTTCAACTCACCCATATTTCTGTTTAGTTTAGTTTAGTTTTATTAACGTCCCGTTTAAAGTAACACGAGGGCTATTTTGGGACGGACCTCGTAATTTTAAACCAGGACGACACCTGAACTGGCAACCCCCTCTCCTCACCACACCACACCAGTGGGAGGACGTTTGGCCGGACAGATTTAACGTGCAAGAGACCCCCTCACACGACGGTTCTTCGGTGGAATCGAGTCTCGAACTTGAAACCCTCCGGTTCCGAAGCCGAGACCTTGCCACCAGGCCACCACGGCACTCCCATATTTCTGTGAAATCTCACATAAATATTTCCCTAGTGCAATATAGCGAAATATATTTGTATTTAGGAATTAATAATAACGGATAGAGAACAATTAAAGCCCTTTTTAAAAAATATTTTCATTTATAATTAAAAAAATTTGTCAAAGTAATTTTGCTTTTGTATAAAATATAAATAAGGGAAACTTCATTTATGTTGTTGTTGTTACTCATGAGACTTGACATGCCTACTGAGAGAAAGCTGTCAGTGTTTGTTTCACAGTAGCGCAAAAAGGGGTCAAGAGTACGACATCTACTTTCATGCTTTACATTCTCTTGCATAACCCCTTTTTATAGATGGGCATATTCACACTTCTGCCAGATAGAGCACCGAGTAAAAAACATGCCCGCATCCGTACGCGAACCCTGGACGCCCAGACACACTACTCCTATGTCAGGATGTCAGAAATTTACTTATAGTGGAAATATCATGTCTGAAATAATAACAATTTTAAAGATTTGGAAATTCAATTATTCATTACTTATTTTTTAACTATTATTTTCTTATTATGTAAAAATATACGTGTCCATCAAATAGGCATTGTTATTTTATAAGACCGAAACATCAATTTAAAAAAAAAATACACTTACCTATAATTAAAAAAAACAAAACTGCACATAGAGCTAGTGCGCTGAAAATTCTGAATCATCAATTGATATTTTGGAGACATAATGTTAATTTCATGATTTTCGTTACTTTACAAAATTTTCATAAATATCATAAATTAATTTTCTTTTTAAAACTAACAGGCTTTCATATGCTGCATTAATATGAATAACATCACCTTTAAATTTATGGCAGCATCTTGAATCTGTATTCTACCAAATAGCTACTGAATATAAGAATTTTGATGTCTCAATCTGAAATTATGAATATAATTTTCTAATCTTAAGGGTAAGTAAAAGATTTAAATATAGGTACAAACACTGGCAGAATTAATTCATTAATGACCAAATTCGGAAACTATTCAAATAATATATATGTCCACTCTTGATGTACATAGATACATTAGCGTATTAATCATATGCTTTTTATACAACAGTGAAATGTATCCTGTGTCATTTTCACATCGTCTCCTCTGATGATAATGATTTGATATACATAATTCTGGTATCCTTATTGTTACATTTTTGTATATTAATCAACTCACCCATATCTATGCATAAGAAAAAGATTTATAGGAAAAAAGAAGATACAAATGGAAGATAATAAGAATGTATTTATAGTATCTATATATAAGAAACGAAGAAGTTAATATGGTTAGCATTATTCATATAAGCTTATTAATATTACTATATATGATAACAAGTGAAATATAAAAAAATACAATTTTAAATTCACATTGTATTAGCCCAAACATTATTGTGTGATATTAAACAATATTTTCTATAATTTATGATATTTCATAAAATAATATTTCTTTAAATATTGTGTTTTCGTTTCGGCTAATGACTGGTGACCTTTCTTGAATTCAAGGTCTGTTATAATAGTGATATTTTGCCTTGTTACTAAGTCTTTGCACACAGTGCTTTTTCATTCTAAGAAATGAAAAAGAATTTATTCTTAATATAATTCCAAAAGATATATGATTTCTTGGAATTGATTTTATTTTCTTGAATTTTTTAGTTTCGTCTTGAATTTCTTATTTTCATATGGCACATTCTTGAAATAATGAATTTTCATGTTTCCAAATCAATGAGAAAATTATTTTTCATAGCTCAGTTGAAAAACACAGTCTCTAATATTTTTTTAAATTAATTAATCAAAATTTACATGAATAGAAAATAATCATAAGAAATATATAATATCTCAATCCCTTTATTTTTCCTTAAAAATATATTTTCTCTTTTTAAAGAATCAGAATGAAAATTAATATTTTTTGAAAAAAATTCTGGGAAATGAAAATATTTTTTGAAGCGATATTTTCTGAATATTAAAGATATATTTTATTCATCCAAGAAATAAATGGAACAGTAAAATAATAGATATTTTAGAACATAAACGATTGAAAATGTTTTACAAATTCGCTGTTCCGCGAAATTGAAATATTCAATTTTTATTATTGACAGAATAGTTTTTGCCGACTTTCTCCATTTTCAATCCACCAAGATTAAAATTGGTTCTTATTCCCCTAAGCAAAACACTCCATTCTATAAACACTCTTATTTGTTCCTCTTAGCCATCCACATTTCCATTTCGTAAGGAACATTAATCATGGTGACTTATTGAAACGCTTCAAAATATTCCGTATGAATATTTATGCCATCTTCTCAAAAAGTAATAAATAAAACACGTACACTCTAAAATGGAAATTTGTAAAACGAAGAAAAGTCACTTTGTAACTTTTATATTCTGCATAACTTATAGAAAATAAAATTCCAGTAGTGATTTCAATATATAAGTTATACATAACTGTATTAAGTAGGCTATCTGAAATAGTGAATAATAAAACGAGACTTAAGGTCACGAAAGCTCTGGCGTGACATTTTTCTTGGAAAGTAAAGTATTTCCAACAAAATTTATTAAAACGCTTAACTTGAGAAGAAAAATTTCACTAAAATATTTAAAAATTTGTTTTACCTTACATTTAAAATTTTTATCAGTATTTATTTCATTTTCATATTTTCCTTCGAATTTTAACGCTATTTAAAAGTTTTCTTTCAAAACATTTGTTACTTTTTAGATTATTCATATTTTTTTCTATTCAGGAAATAAAAATCTGGTAATTCACTAAAATTTTGAATTTTTATGACTTCACGTCTTGCTTTTCTCATGGGAAAAATAAACTAACTCACTTTTGGATTTATATTTGAGCACATTGTATTAAAAACGTCAAGTTTCATTTGATATTTTGTTAGAAATAAATATGCTAAAATTTGCCGATTTCTGACAAAAATATGTCTGAAAAAAATCTTCTTATATGGCCATTATTTTAAAATACAGTAATTCTACACTCCTGGGGGGGGCGCACTTCGACATGAGGATGGGAAGCTTCCTGAATGATGGTTGGTTCTCGCACACTGCTGGGTACAGAAATAGGTTTTTTTGGCACCTCCCATTGACCCACCCCCCACCTCCCAGAGATGACGTACTTCCTTAGAGAAAGATTATAACGTGGCCGCTAATAGCTCTGAGGATAGAACCACAGTTCCCTCCATTGCTGCTATTGCAGCGAAAATGTCATTTGTATACTCAATAAGTATCCAAAAAATGCTCTGTTTAGCAGGTATCACAAAATTTTGACACAATTTTTTTTGTACGGACCTTACAAAGTGATATGTCGAATACCAAAAATTTCTATTATACCTGATGAGGATCAACCATTTTTTTTTTGATTTATTTACCGTGTACTTACGAAAGGTCTCTGTTATTTCTGCTTGAAATTCTCGTTAAGAGAGCCTTTTGGGTAATTTTACACTGTGTCTTATGAACTTAATTGCTCTTTAAAAGAAAATTCAAATTTACTATAGTCAATAGATGATAAGAATATAATTTGAATTTTTTTTCTGTTTTTGTATTTACATGGTACTTATACTGATTCATTGAAAGGACTATGTAAAAAAGACTAGCTCATTTATATATTTATTACTTGTAAAAGCTATAGTCAAGCAATCTAACTTATGTAGGAAATTGTTTTGTTTCCTATAATGTTATTATTTTCCGAATCTCTTTTACTAACAAAAATCTCATTAGTATTTTGATTTGACGTGTAGTTAATGTTAGTTTTGTCATCATCACTTCCAAAATTCCTTCTATACCTCTACCGTTATTTCAGATAGTGTTGCCGATTTCTTTTTAATGTTTAATTTTTTACATAAACGCTTTTCTTATCAATACATCAATTTTATCAGAAGTTGTGTATATTTATATCCCCGAGGTTTTTCTGTCAAACAAATGAAAAATATCTCCAGGATAATTGCATTATGTAAAATAGAGCTTGATGTAATGTGAAAAATCGTCAAATTGTAAGTAAGTACCTATTTATAAAACACTATATTCCTAAATGTAAAATTACTCTTTAATAAAGTAATTAAAATATTTTTAAAGTAACTTCAAATGTTTAATCATGATAAAATCAATTGATAAAAACATCAAATGTATAAAACTTCTTTCACATTCTCCTAAATTTCTCAAATTTGTCAACAAATATAACAGGAATTGAATTACTGATTACTACAGGCTTATCGATAGGACCAATGTTGTTGTTTGTTCATGAAAAAAGAAAGGGGTGATAATCATTCAGTCTCTTATGATGTATCAAAGTGTATGCGAGTGAATAGAAACTTTTCTTTAAACATAAAAAAATATATTATGTATCATATTTGATACAGTATTCCGTGAACGATTAAGATATTACATTAAAATAAAATGAAACAATATCATATTCTGCAAAATAATGCTACACATTATTTTTTATTACAATTTGGCTGAATGTAATAATTATATTACATAATCAGGGCAAAAAAATTAAGTGAAATTTACTTGAGTTCGTCTTAACCGATTCTTACAGTACATAATGTCAAGTTATATCGACTTTCTTCAAAAAACCTTACAGAAGTTACAGAATAAGACAAGAGATTGAGCGAAAAAGTCCACGGACTAAAAGCTCTAAGAAAGAAGCACAATCTTCGAATTTTACAGAAGCGAATTGATTTTGTTTACTGAAACGGAAACTGTATGCTAAGATTCAAGATAGAGGAAAATAGATTTTGCTCTAACCTGAAGAAATGAAATTCGTAATGTAAGATGACAGTTTTAAGGCAATATTTGAATTCTACTGCAAAGAATTTCGGTATCCTACTGATAGATTACGAGTATCAAGATACAAAAAAAGCGATCCTATTTCAGATTCAATATATATTATGTTTCCATTCGCAAAACATTTACCACCGCTGAAGCAGACGAAAAAGTTTTAAAAATAGCCTTCTTTTGTATTCACGGTAGTTGAAAGTATTTCTGTTGGTAACTCTTAAATGGGAATTCAAACGCAGAAAGTTGTATTTAAGAATTTTATGAAGAGTTTGACAGTAATTTTATTCAGCTCTTAAATTATAAAACAAATTTCTTTTCATTTAATTTATTTGCTATTATTTGTTTGCCTTTACGGTATATAATTTATGTATTTCATTATTACAATTTACTGCGCATAATTATTTTAAGTAAAATTCCTAAGGTAGCAATTTTGTTCATATATGTATTATTTCTTTAGATAGTCAAATATGTAGAAAATAATTCTGAATAAAGAATTTCCTTCAATAATTTCATGTCAGTGACATTTTGCTACATCTATATGTAGAGATGTCAATTTCCGTAATTTATGTGGGATATTTTTATTTCTTTTAGAGTCATTATTCATTGTGATCATTTAGAGCAGTGATTCTCAACCTGTGGGGCGCGCCCCCCTAGGGGGGCGTCAGCACACTAATGGGGGGGCGCGAGCATATCCAAGAGAAAATCTTATTTAAAAAATTGATTAAGGTATACCTTAAGGTAAGAAGTGACTGAAAGGAAAGGACACACACACATACAAAACAAACTACATTTCGACATATTTAATAATTAACTTATTAAATTAAAACAACTTACTAAATTTTAAAAAAAATAATTATTATTAGTGACTTCCTTGGGCCTGTTTTACAGAGCAAAGTTTTTTGAACCAGGGTTTAATATTAGAAATAGATACTCTCAGTTCTTTTTCTATATTTAGCTGACATCTATATTTTGTCATCAAAGAAGTCACCACTGAAAATCCAGTTTCACAAAGGTAAGATGTTGAAAATGGTAGTAGAATGCGAAATGCCCTTGTTTTTAGTGCAGAAAACTCATCATCCACTCCTGCCCAAAATTCAAAGACTGATTTATTACTAAATTGTCTTTTGGTTTTGCCGCTTGCCGTGAAGTTTATGAAGGTTTCTTCCTCTTCAATTGAGAGTCCTTCGGCAGTATTTTGAAATGGATCCCTCACCCACTTGTAACTTGATATCAGTCAGCAAGAAATTACTTTTTAAAATTCTTTGCTAGCATTGCTAAATGATTTTCAATGGTTACAAAAACAACTTTTACATGTTGTTCTTCAGCCTTGTAAGTTTTAATACAATCATTCAAATTTGCAAACATTGTTAAGTTTTCTTGCTTTAAATTTCTGCTCCACAATTCCAATTTCCTACAAAAAGCATTAACTTTATCACTCGTATCCAATATATGTGTATTTGCTCCTTGCAGTTGAAAATTCAAGTTATTTAATTTCTCGAATATGTCAATCATGTAGCTCGATTTCATACCAAATAAACTATCGCAAAAATTCTCAGCTTCCGGTCTGTTTTCCTCTTCTAGGAAAACTGCGAATTCTTCTCTTAATTCATAAACACGTTGCAAAAATTTCCCTCGTGATAACCATCTTGCCTCGCAATAAAATAGTAACGCTGAATGTACTTCACCCATGTCTTTACAAAGTGCGGAAAATATTCTTGATTTCAGGGGTCTCATTTTTATATAATTTACTACGGTTACAACTGTAGTTAACACAATATTCAAACCAGGGCTCATTTCTTTGGAAGTCAAAGCTTCTCTGTGGATCATGCAGTGTGTCCAGACGCACTGTGGCGATTTAAGATAGCGATAGAAGGATCGACTCGAATGAGATTGTTTGGAATTGAAATTGGCGTCATAGAACTTTCTCCTTCTCCTTTTGAGAAAACGTTTGTTCACATCTGCGCACGCTCCTAGCTTAACTTTTAAGCTGACCAGACAAATTGAAACTTTTCGCGAAACCGTGAGAATGTCTGACATGGCGGGACGCAAGAGCAATAAAAAGGCATATGATTCTTGTTTTCTGAATGTTGATGATCGGTGATGCAAAATGTCAATAAATTTCCATATTCTTGGTAATTTGTAAATTTTAAAATTAAGGTTGTAGTGTATATTTAGCTCCAAAATACTCAAAATGCATTATTATTGTATATATTTTATTGTATGTGGTGGGGAGGGGGGGCGCGATGAAAATTATGCTGAAAATTGGGCCGTGAATACTAAAAGGTTGAGAAACACTGATTTAGAGTCATTAGTCATTATTCATCTGTTTATGCTGCGTGATAAGCTATGTATTATATTTATTTTTCTGTGGCGATAGATAAAAGTAAAAAGAATCATATCCTTGAATAAATGCAACAAACATTCAAGGCGATATTCAAAGGATTCACAATTTTCCTTAATCGTCTTCAAGATAATAAAAAACACATTGGATAATTTCTATAAATATTAAAATGTCTGAATAAATGTTATATTCTTTAATTATCAGTCATTTCAGATTACAGAGAAATAAAAAAAGTGTGTTTTAAAAATATTATTATATTTTAAATACAAATTGTGTGTCGTTTATACCTATGAAAATAAGCTTCAAAACTAAGAAATATTGAAAATAAAGAATTAAGTTTTCAATAAAACTATGTTTTTAATTTTAAAATAAGGCATATATTTAATTCATTTCAAATTAAAGGGAAATATAAATAAATATTTTTAAAAAATATTATTATACTGTTTTACAAATTATATGTTCTACATACAAATGGAAATATACAGAAAAAACAAGAAATATTAAAAAAAAATAATCAACAAATTATTTTTTTAATAAAATTTGGAATTTTTTTAAAAAATAAAACATAAATATCCTTTCTTTCAGACTAAATGTAAATGAAAACAAAATAAATATTTATTGAAAATATTATTATATTGTTTCTACAAATTATAGGTTCTTTATACTTACGGAAAAATGCAGCAAAAAGAAGAAATACGAAAGAAGAATGAATTGATTTTTCAATAAAATTTTGCTTTTATTTATATTTAAAATACGGCAGTGTCATCTTAAGTATAAATCATTTAAGATTGCAGGGAAATAAAAACAGAAGTAAATATATTTTTAGAAATATTATTTTTTTTTGGTTCAATAAATTATGTGCTGTTGCTTTGTGATGTATGCCACTATACAAGACGGTTAGTTATTTAAGCCTAGCGAGCGTCTCCTGTTTTTTCAGTATCGCTAACTAGGGCCAAAAGAGCGAGTTTTTCTACTTCGCCTTTTATATTAGCTTTCACAACTGCTTTTTACAGGGATGAATATTCACACACCTCTCAAACAGAAAACAGAAGATAAACAATAATAGCCGAACTTGGCATGCTAGAGAACGGGGAAGACACGCTATCTCTATCTCAAGATGCCGGGTATAAATTAAATGTTTTTAACACATATGGAAATAAACAGCAAAAAGAAGGAATGGAAAATACCCAAGAATATGTTTTTTCTTTAAATAAAATTTTCTATTTATTTTTCAAATAAGGTATAGACTTTAAATATTGTTCATTTTAGATTAAGGGGAAATAAAAAATATAATTTTTGAAAATATCGTACTGCTTTAACAGATTACATGTTTTTTCAACATATTTAAATTTGCTGCAAAAACAGAAAGCTGAAAAGAAAAAAAAAATATTCCTGAATAAAATTTTATATTTATTTCTTAAATGAATCTTAACCTTTAAATATCATTTACTTCACATAAAAGGGAAATGGAAATAAAAAATATTTTATTTTGAACTACTATATTATTTCTATAAATTATTAAAGTAACAAATGCAGCAAAAAAACAAAAAAAAAGAATAAATTTTTCTAATACACTTTTTGTTTATTTTAATATTAAATAGTATTATTTTATAATTAAAATAAAGCCTTTAATAATTTGCATTAATATTTAAACAGAAATATCTTCAAATGGTATGACTTTCTGAGAAGAAAGCCAATCTTTAAAATGTACAAACAACATCCGACTGTCTCTTCTGCTGGCGATTTCATTTAAAAATTTGGCATGGAAGATCCTTTCCTCACAGTTAACGCTTTTCTTAAAAAAAAAATCCCGAGGACAGAAAAGCCACTTACCAAACTACCCTCCAACTAACCCAAATCGAAAAACTACTGATTCCGACTTCATAATCGTCTCACGTCCATTCCCAAGATATGGATGGACCCCTTCACCGACGCCTGATACCAACATTAATGTCAGTCCGTCTGATTGAGTGAAACAAAGGACTTTTCCCACCCGTGACAGTCCATTACCTTGAAGGGGATATGATGGGAAACGGAAGAACATTGAAGAAAA
The DNA here is from genome assembly GCA_026543055.1 of Argiope trifasciata. NCBI lineage: Eukaryota > Metazoa > Arthropoda > Arachnida > Araneae > Araneidae > Argiope > Argiope trifasciata. The sequence continues at coordinate 159,136 of JAPMOQ010046669.1, forward strand.
AAAACCGTCTCTTATATCGTAACGAACTTACTGGGAGCTTGGCTATCATTCACAAACGTCTCTGGTAGGACCGAAGAAGGATACGATTGGGATGGATTAAAGAAGATCGGAGGATACGGTGGTGTTGATCTATGCGATCTGTCTTATGGGTGATTGGAGGTGTTGCGCGTGTCGAACGCATTACAAAAATGGAATACATTTGGAAATGGAACCGGATTGGAATGAATGTATTTCTTTCTACGATATTGGAGTGATACGCTGGAAAGCGTTATTTGATTCTGGAGGGGCGATCTGGACTGCCTTTTCGGTGTGTGAAGTGATTGGCAACGTTGAAGGGGAATTTATTGCTAGCAATCAGATGATTGTGATGGTGGGCTGTGAACAATCAATCAATTGAATGTTTTTCTGGAGAAAATATCTTTGCAGAGTTTTTCTATTTTCGTAAATGTGAGGGGAAAAAACTTTTTGAAAAACCAATTCACCAAGACTTTAAAGCTTCTTGGCTAACATGTCTCATCATGCCGTTAGATATGGATGGATGATAATATTTTAACTCTCAGAATGGATATGCGAAAAAAATAAACAGAAGTTTTCATATCTTATGTCATATTCTTTAAATCATACCCCAAAATAAGTATTACGGATTGTTGAAATGTATACTTGTTCTTAAAAAAACCTAAAACTAAATCAACGGGATGATTTCACTGAGAATATTCGTAAATCCTCATGTATGTCAATATTACCATGTGGATGTAATACCATGCAGAATACCATTGGCATGTATATAACTGCATGCTTTCTAAGACCGCTTGAAATGTATTACTTATGCGTGATTGTATGACTAGCCACTTTCAATATCTAATTAAACTGCTTTTACTGTCAAGCTTTAATTGAATCTCACATCGAATTGCATGTTTATTCCAATATTTGCCTTCAACTTATATTACTTGCTATCTTTTACTCTGATGTACATTTATTTTAAAAACAATAAATACAAATTGAAGAATTTATATTAATTGTAAAAATAATTAATTTAAGACACTGCAGTTAAATGAAAAATTATGCATTACGATTAAAGAAAATTTGCCTTGAGTTGCAATGTCATCTTTTTCTTTATATAAGATGGACTCCGCCTTTTAAATTTTTATGTTGGAAACTCCATTGATATATTTCATAGAGCAAGACGTGCTTTAGTTCATCGAAGAAAGTTTGTGTCTTCATGAATTCAATAAATATTACTATTTCCGGTCCATTCTCGATTTCATTACCTTACAATCCAATTTTCGTGAGTTAAATCTGATGTAAATTAGGTAATGATACAGATTCAGGTTATAATTGCATCAATAATTTGAAAAAGCGAACGAATACCAAAACCTTATTCTCGGTATAAAGAACGAACGAAATCTCTTCATTTTCTTCTTTATTGTTTTCTTTAACTAAACTGTTTGATGAGATTCTTTACGAGAGTGATCTATTTAATGGGGATAATTTTTAAAAAAGAAGTTTTGAATATAAATGTAACATAGCGATTCTGTAGAGTTTTCTTTGTTTTTCCATTCTGCACTTATTAACTTTTTAAATGCTTATTTTATGTTCAATTATATAGAATAAAAATTAATATAATTAATTTTTGCGGATTTCTCTAATATTATCATATATTCGAATACAGGATTTTATCTTATCACTAGTTCAATTTAATATGTTAATCCTTCAGATAAAAAAAGAAAAGAAAAACTCACGATAAAATTGTTTTTGATCTTGGAAAACTATTGACTTATTATACTGCAAAAACACACAAAAAATTTAAATGTTTGCTTGCTAAAACCATCAAAAATAAGATTTTTTAAACGTGAAATTTATCTCATGCAGTCACCAAAATCAAAAATATTTAAGCAAATCAAGTGATGATGACGTGATTCAAAAAGCATTTGCCCGTGTTTATTCGTTGCAGAATTGAATTGGCAGAACAGTAAAATTCAAAAGTAGTATTTTATGAAATTGGTGATAATACAAAATTCGGTTCAATATTTGAGTTTATATACATATTTAAAGCGCTATGCATAATGAAGAGAAAAAAAAGCGGTATATCAAAAAATAATGCAATTACTGAAATGTAATGCGAAGTTTATACAATTATTAATTCGGTAAATTGATTAAATTTCAGAGTTCCATGAATGAATACACGTCAGATTTACCGATTCTTCATCAAATGGATCAACAGAAAGCAATAAGATGTAAATGGATATGTAAAAGAGAGTATTTGATTCTGCATACATGTTATTAGGTATTTATATTACCAGCATGACATCTTGCTGATTAATGAATTAAAAAAATTTACACGGCGTATGGATGATTCAAATAACCAATACATTCCACGTGAGACGTACTTGATTCATGTGGCAATTATAGTTTTTTTATTATTAAACATACAGTGATTAGACATGCAGTGATTCGAAGTCTGTATTCCGAAGATCTTAAATAAAATGTTCGAAAAAAAAAGAATCCATAGAATTAAAACGAAAAAAACATCTTCTTTGTCACTCAGATCCGCCTTTAACAAAAGACTTAGATTAAAAATTCTGCTACCATTTACTCGATTAAAAAGTCTCAAATAATGATTTACAGTTTCTTTTAACCACTAATATACTTCCAGCGTTTTTACATCAATGCATTGACTAGGCTTAGGATGCTCCATACCCAAAACAATGCCGCTAGATGAAAAAAGAGGTAAAAAACCTGGTGTTCTTAAAAGTATTTGCTTTAGATTTATTCTTCGAAACTGATGACTTTTCACTGCAAATCCGTTACGATTAATTTAGGGATACAAAGAAGTAATCTTCATTAATCCTTCACGTACAGAAGAAAGAATAAAGAAAATTCTTTTGATCCTGCGATAAAAAGCGTCAGATACAAAATCTTGAATGAATATCTAGAATATAACAAGTAATTGCCTTCAATGTACAAAGAAAAAGTTTACATCATTCAAGACAGAAGATTAAACAAGGAAATTAATACAAATTGGATCCTTTTTTATGCAACTTGAGCTTTTGTAAAGACTGATATATCTCTTCCCTAAGTTGGAGTACTAATTATGCATGATAATTTTTGTAGACTTATAAAAACTGTTATATTAGATTTATATATTTTTATGCTATTGTATTAACACCTGCTTTATGACTTTCGATAATTTTTATGTTAGTAAATAATGCTTGTTTCTCAATTAGAAGTGAGAAATCATGGTATTAAATGTTAAGAAAATGAAAAATAATAGCATTCTTTCGGAATCTTTAATATAAGAATTTAAAATAATATAAAATATGGACAAAGATAACAAAGAAAATTTCCTATTTTCTTTCTATCTATCCCAATCAATAAAGCAATAGTTTGCGCACACAAAGAGACAAAAAAATTATGTTATTACGAATTATCAAATTATTACTTTCATTAACTTTTACTCATATATACTATTACAATTACTTTTATGAAATTATATTTGTAGGTTGTTTACCCTTAAATTTATCAATGTTCAAAATCATTTTAATTAATTTCTTACATTTTATTTAACCTGATTTGAAACTTTTGAGATGTATAAAACAAGCTCTGATTAAAATAGCTCATCGCCGTGATTTAAAATACTTTATTTAATTCAGAAAAATAAAAAAGAAATGAGGTATCAACTCTACATTGTAAATATCTAATGATGATAACAAATAAATGATCTATTTATTTCGTGCTTTATACTTGAAAACAGTTTGCTCTTTAAAAGAGCAAACATGATTTTTCTATTTCTGCAAAACATCATGATTTTCCTTCCATTAATCTTTATGATATTGAAAAGTTTGTACGTTGATGACTTTTGAAGCGATTAATGTCAAAAACTATTCACATCAATTTCTTCTATTTCATGCAACTCGATTTAAAAGTTCTGAGGCATATAAAATCATTTATAATTAAAACAGCTCATCATAGCAATCTAACATAAGTTATTTAATTCAGAAAAAAGAAGAAATTAGGTATATATTGTATATGTGCATACATTGTATTTGGTATATATTGTATACATTGAATTCAAATATATAAATCAGACAGAAATAACAAATAAAAGATATTTTTTCTCTTTTCCTTCGTGCTCTTTCCTTGAAAACAGTTTAATCTTTAAGAGTGCAAACACGGTTTTTCTATTACTGCAAAACATCATGATGATCATGTCCTTAACTTTTATTCAATTACCAATTTTGTAGGTTGATGACCTTTAAATTGATGAATGTGAAAAACTATTCACATCAATTTCTTCTATTACATTTACCGGATTTAAAACTTCTGCGACATATTAAGCAATTTGCAATTAAAACAACACATCATGGCGATCTAAAATACTTTATTTAATTGAGAAAAAAAATTGGTATCAACTATCAAGTCCAAGTATAAAAATCAGGCGAAGATAACAAAGAAGAGATCTATTTCCACTTTTCCTTCATGTTCTATTCTTCAAAAAAAGTTGAAGTTGCTTACATAAAACTAGCTTAGCTGCTGTGATTCAATAACCGTTAACGAAGAACATTTTCTTGTTAACGCCCACCATTGGCTATAAGAGAAAAATACTGCTTTTCTGCGATTAGCTGCATAAGTAAAAACACCATCGACTTTACGAGTTCTCTTAGATGTTTCCTGCACAAGTCAATTCACTTTTAGAGCCCTCTAACCCCCTTTTATAGATACAGGTCGACCATTTTGTCTCATATTATCACGTGATTAAATTAAAGAAATGCCTGTGCCCAAGTTTCATAACAACTTTCTAAGACCGTTTGGAGCTTCCGCTCTCCTTAAAAACACAGTGTTTGCGAAAAAGACGATTATGCTCTAGAAGGAAAAAAAAAATGTTACGGTCCGCCGCAAATTGCTGATTTTTCTATCCGTAACTTATTTTCGATTTAGATAAGAAACTAAGTACTTTTGGAAAGTTTTTTTGATATAAAATGGCAGAAAATTAAATGCGTTTTAAAAAAGGGGGAAATAGGGTATTGGGATGAACTTTACTTTTCTCAGAAAAATAACCCAAATAATAAATTAGTTAGTTAATTGAAATGAAAATAAATAGTTCTTAAAATGTGATATGACTTCAATATCTTGAATTGATTCTATGCCGAGCTATTATTCATAGATCCATCACTGAAATTTAAGGCTATTTTTTTAATTACTTATTAAAATTATCCAATTAGAAGAAAGAAAAAATATAGTAAAAATATTTTAATCTATCATTGAATGTTTATATTAAATATTTTGTATTAATAGTGAACTCAAATTTTTTAAATTTCCTGCATTTTCATACTTATATTGTCGTAATTAAGGTATCCAACTACATTAAAAACACTGGTTATTGACCACATTGGTGAATGTTTTTTTGTTATTTCTTGTAATTCATACTTTCCTCTTTCAAAAACAGCTTGTCTCTTCTGGAAAAAGGAAGGCCTAGCCTATCGACCAAGGTCACCTATTTTTCAGCTAAAATTTATGTTTAGCGTCCATTTTCTCAAAACTTTATTTTCATAAAAAATTCTCCACCGTTAACACGATAGTTCAAAAACTAATAGAAATGTTTGCATAAAAATTTTAGCGTGTATTTTAAATGATATGGGCATTGAAATGAACCAAAAGTAATATTGTTGGTGAAATACTTTTTCATTTATTGATGTTTTTTAAAAAAATGAGTTATTAATTTTTGAAAACAAAAATGCATTATACACATATTTCTACCCATAACTTCTTTGCATCTCAGATTTTTTCTTAGATGTTGGTTCATTTAATCTATAATTTAAAACTTGTGTACAAAGAAAATAAAATTGCTGCATTTTAATTTTGTGGAGAGTATTAACCGTTTTTGTTTAAATTTCATTAAAATTTACTACCAATTTTCCTATTTCTCAAAATATATAATATTTTCAAATAAATCTTTCTATTTATACTATTTTATATTATAATTGACAATTCATCTAAAAAATGTAGTTTTCAAAAAATCCAAATTTCCAAAAATTCCGAGTAAATTGTTTTGATTCCAATTAAATGTTGGAACATTTTAGAAAAACTAATTATATTTACATTTTGACTAAAGAAATTTAAAATTTGAGTTTTCCTGTCAGCTTCACAGAGGCAGCATGTGAGAGCTTTCCGAACGGAAAAGGAAAGATAATAATTTTTAGAAGCTTCCCGCTTCATACCCAGCTGATGAGAACAACTGATACTTCACACACAGCCAAGACGGAGCCTGTAGTTTACAGATATATGATGATTTATGATAGATGTATATGATTTATAAAAGGTGTATATGATTCATAGAACGCATTCTCTATAATGGAATAGATACAACTTTTATATAATATTTAAAATTTTTATGCATCTTTTATATATTTTTTAAAAATATGTAGTCTAACTAAAAACCCCTTACTGATATAGATGCTGTTTACGATTATTACAACAAAAAGCTTATTTAGTAGAAATGACATGCACAGACAAGTACCAGGATCATGGCGCTACATGGGGGAGACAAAAGGAGCAGAAGGAAGTCTTCACGTACAGTAGAAGAAGTACACTAGAAGTTTCAAAAGAAAAAAGAAATTCCGATTTCCTTTTCTTCTTTAAAATTCTTCAAATACGCGTTTCACAATAAACTAAGTTTAGATCATTATTTAGCTCTGAGACTTCCACGTTGTTGCTATATATGGTACTTGCCATAGACAAGCTCGCTGACGAAACCAATAATTTAAGCCTAGTTTGTGCTGACACTTTCGATGGTAGGAACACCCGAGAGCAGAATTCTGATTTACAGCTCATGAACATGACACTAACTTGTATAACTCCTTTTTACAGGAAGGTTCTTTCATATGCCTCATATATTCGCACCAAGCCCGAAGCCCAGGCATCTAGATTAGAAGGTGGATGTGCTACCCCTAGGCCAGGACGCTAACGAGACATCCATGCATTCCTTTAAATGACGGTAAATTGTTCCCATTTTACCAAAAATTCAATTATTTACCCCAATTCTTCGAAATCTTTGGAATTACCAGAGGGAAGTTTTGAATGTCCTGCTACAATTTGAATTATTAAGAGATGGTACTCCTTTTATTATTGTTGAATTAGGAATAAATACAAATTAAGCTGTGTTTCATTATGAATTTTTTTGAACAAATTTGAATTTGAAGATTCGTAAAAGTGATATTAATTCATGTTTTGGTCGCAAATTATTTGACTTATATTTCGTTTTAATATTTTCGATTATATATATTCTTTTTAAAGATTCTCAAAAAATGTTTGTGCTTTGAGAAATCAAGGAAATTTATATAGACGATTATAATTATCAAACTGGAGATGAAATGAAAATAAGTATTTTAAGAAAGCAACATATTTTATAACTGATTTCACACACACACACAAAAAAAAAACCTCTAATAGTTGCTGTATGCAATGGAAAGTTTGTTGATATATAGGTTAAAATAAATTGCATTTACAAGAAAAAGTTTAATTGCATACTGAAAATTTACCGCTTATCATTCACTTTCTATAACCAACATTATTTTTACTTATACTGAAAATATTATAAAGCGGGCATGTGTTCCTGACACGTTATTAATTTTAGGGAGGCACAGTTTGAAAAAAGCATTATTTTCAACATATATGAGTTCTGTAACCTTTGTCACAGCGGCCATTTCATATTCAAATTGTCTTAAACTTGATTAAAATCTATTATATAATAAGAAAGTTTCTATTATGAAATGCTATTATAAATTTGGTTGCCAAATTTATCAGAAAGTATTAAAAATCAATTGATAAAAGGGGAGATATGATGCATAAATATTTAAGTTTCATATTACTCTTTCATCCAATATACTGATTTCATTTAGCTTCTTTACTAGTAGTCAGTTGTATCTTTCTTTTTTGAAAAAAAGAATAATCTCTTCATTAACAAATAAGTTGATTATTATATATTTATGATTAAGTTGATTATTATATATTTATTCATGAGACTTTTATAATTTATTCATGAGACTTTTATAATTTATTCATGAGACTTTTATAATTCATTCATGAGACTTTTATAATTTATTCATGAGACCTAAAATAAAAATAGATTATTTCCTAAAATAAGATACGTTCAAAAACATTTGATTGAATATATACTCTTCATAAAAAATAAAATTTGAACGGATAGGTAAAATTTTCATTCATATCAAACAAAATTTTTTAATGAATTTATCACATTTAAATTTTATATTCATAAAGAGATTCGAAAACTATTTTAGCATGAAGATATAAACATTATTCGAGTTTTGATATTCTTGTTCACATCTGTTATTAATAATTAGAATTTTGTTTACTTTAAAAATACCTCTTTATTAAAAACCAACCCTGAAACTATTTCAAAAACATTTATTTATAATAATAATAAATAAATTCTTAAGTCTTAAGTCTCCTTTCATAAGTCTGAAATAATTTTAAATATTATTATTTTTTTCAATTCTCTAGTGAAACGCAATTGTTTACCTTTGTTAATGACGTTTGAAAATTTTATGTTTTTTTTTAAATTTAATGTTCAAATTTATTTATTTTGCTTTCAATAAAATCCAAGAGAATATTTATTTTATATTATTGACTTAGTGACTGAAAATATTATGTATTACTCTAAAAGATATTAGTAACTTTTTTGCAGAGCCATGTTTGTTCCGCCATCTAAAACTTCATGAAAACCGAATAATCTTGAAAATAATTAAAATAATATTTAATGATGTAAAATAGATATTAGTATGTGCTATAAATTTTTAAATATTACTTCTTCTTCATAATTAGTATTTTACCATTCAGCCTTTTAAAAACAAATATTGCATCATTTTTTAAATGTTGTTTTGAAATTATTTTAAATGGAAAATTTTAATATTGCTAATTTAAAGAGAACAGTATTTTTTTTAAAATAGTTCTATTCAATTTAATAAATCCTAGATAGGACTTTAATAAACGTTCCTTGCATATAATTACTTTAAAATGGTTTTGACATGTATAGTTCATAAACTTATTCTGCTTCCATCTGCAATGAAGAAAAATAAATCGAAAGTGTCTGATAAACAACTTATTAAACATGACGTCTTATTTTTTACAGATTTAAATATCGTGGTCTTATTTTCATTAACAGCTTACAAAAAAAATAGAGTAATCTCTTTGCAGATTAATCTGAAATTCTATGCGCTTTTATCTTATATTAAAAGACTCCTCTTGGAAAACTTAATTAAGTAGTTAATCAAATGAGTTTAAACCTGGCATTGCTATTCCAATCATTGGGATTTTTAAATCATTTTTTATTTATATAACTTTATATTTTTAATACTTAAAAGATAAATCGTATATTATGTATACAGAAAAAGTGTATACCCTTAGTAAAATGTTGTGCTCATTGTTTTTAAAAGATTGTCAACAAAAAATGTTCAAAGATTGAAAGAATACAACCATACATGTTTGTTTTTTTCGTAATATTCAATATAATTTTTTTTCAATTCCTATTCAGTTTTTTTTAAATTCATTTTAGCAAAGAACTCTATAATACGCTATATATAAACTAGTGAAAATAATTACAGTAGCGAAAAAGTACAATCAGTGACCAAAAATAGAAATTGGAAGAGCAACGTGAATTTTTTATATTAGTTTTGAAATCTATATCTCTAAATATATCTTGGCTCTGAAATCAATATCTCTAATAAACAGTAGTATCCAAGAGCTAATATCCAAGAGCCTGAACTTACAAACAAAATTACAATTTTAATTTCTGCAGAAATGCCTTTTCTACATTTGAAATTATTTCATTGAGCTCTAAGAACATTAATGATTTACTTTATCATGGTTCTATTAAAATAGTATAATTTAATGCAGTTTTATCATTTCTAATATTCCCCAATCATAATTTCAATTCTTGAACAAGATGAAGCTGTGTGCTATTTTTGGCAATTGATTTAGCAACTATATAGTTTTTAATTGATTGATTGAAATAATTTCAAAATTCTTGTTCACAACTGATCTTTGAGCTATTAATCTACCAAGGTGCTAAACATTGCTATTATTTAAAACTTGCATTCTTCATGGATATATCAGATGTCTAATGTAAAGAATGTGAAATCTGATAAATTTAAGGTTGAAGGTATGAATTTGAATTATTATTGAGTCCTGATTCAGATCCAGATAAGAATATCATTAAATCGTCTTCATAAATTATACTTTAACGATTAGTTGGACAGCGATAATAAATAACAAAAAAAATTCAATTGCTATTGATCTTTTTTGTTTTTGTTATTATCTATGCTATAATTCAAGGTAGAGAATCGAAAGGTTGTTTCCTGGAAGTATAAATTGAGATATATTCAATTTAAAGCAATTGTTTTATCATTGTTAACTTGAGATTGGAATGAAAAATATGACTATGAGGTATGAAAAATATGTGTAACACTTTTAAGACTCTTGTTGTTTCATAAGATTGTAAGATATTCCTATTTATTCACTGCATCTCTAAATGCCCAAGTCCTCCCAGGGGGCACTTCTAAATGAGTATGAGAATCTTCTGGCATGGTGATTAGTTCTAGTCACCTTGGAGGATATTCGAAAACTTGGAAGTCTTGCTCCTCCCATCGATGACGGGAAGTACTTCCGTGAAGGGGTTAACCCTTAGGACTCTGCCACAGTTCTAGCCAGTGTTGCTATTGTTGCTAACCGGTCATTCCGTATTATTTATCCATGTGCCTTTGGGTGGGTCGGAGGATCAGTGATACGAATTTAAATTCACAGGCGATGTTTACCATTTGAAATGCATTTCATAACTATTAACATTAAATATTAATAAAAAAAACAAATATCCTAACTATTCAAAAAATGTTTATAGAAAACTATACCTTTAATTCTCATTCACTATTCCGAAATCAGATGATTTCTAAAACTTATGAATTTTAGTTATATCAAAGTTTAGCCAAATTAGCTTAACCAAAAGCGGGGTTTTAAATAAATGGCACAAACAATAATAATACATTATTTTTAAGTTTTTATAGAATTTTTTGGATGGATTTTAAGTTTTTCAGTCATAAATAAAAGAAACAAAAAAAAATCACGGAAGTTAGTGTAAAAGTAGCTTCTAACATGGACAATACAATCACAATTTTTGCAAAAAAATAATTGCTATTATTAGAGTAGTTCTTAAATTTATAGTTTAATTAATAATAATTAAATTTCTAATTCTCCTACTCTGAGAAAATTCTAATTTCTAATTTTATAATTTTTCATTTTTTATTTTTCTAATATCTAATTTTTTTTCTTATTTAATTCTAATTTCTAATCACTAATTTCTAATTTTCCTACACTGAGAAAATTCTCAAATACTTTAAAGATAAGCCTATAGCATCATGGACAGTTGCGAAAAAATCCTAATTCGATGAGATAGTAATTCTTACCTTTGGTTCAGTGAAACTGCTACTGCTGTTCAAGAATCTATCGTACTCCAAGATCAAATATAAATGCCTTTCCAGAGAATTTCCTCATTCAGTAAAGCAACATCATTTTGAGAAGACAACTGCAACTACTACACAGCTTATGAGAGGCTTAAGAATCACGACTCAATGAAGGCATCCCAAGAATATCCGATCAGACTTTTTTCCAACATGTTACACTCTAATATATTGATTTATTTTCAGTTGTTGTGATTCTGTCTTTATATATAGGAGCATGTTTCAAAATAATGAAAGTTTTATTTATCATGTCTAAATAACATAGAGATATACGTTGACTAACATTATAATGTAATGCCCAAGGAATAATGAATTAAATTAAGATATTTTTTGCTGAATGAGAGATAAGAAAAGAATGATAAGATATTAAGATATTTTTTTGCTCTCCACTGTAAATGCATATGAAATATTACTGTTTATAAATGCTAAATAATATAAAATATAGCGTTAATAGGATTGAATATGCTCTCTTCAGTTTTAATAACTTGCTCTAATCGCATAATTCTATTTTCAATAACTGTCGAAAGTAAATTCACCATAATATCAAACACATGGCAGTGAAACCTGCCCTTTAGATCCCTTACTGATAACGGCCTTTGACGATAGATGTTGTCCTTCAAGAAGCTCAAGTATAAAAAGCCTCAAAGGGGGAATAAAGATCCAGTGAATAAAGAGTTGAAATATTGTTAAATGGAGGATGACCACAAACACATCTGAAGTGATATGATGCATTTGTGAACTGTGGTATTTTGTCTAAAATTGTATTGGGAACCTGTGAAATTGCGTAGTGAAACTGTGAAAATGAGCTGATCTATGAAATTATGTCTTAACAATTGTTTTGCATGACTATCAATGGGATGTGGTAGACCATTTCGCACGAAAATTACATCTCGAAGGCATCTATACTGTTAATGTTGTGAGATTACGAAGTCACGGTGCTGTTGTAATGTGATGGAACAGTTATGAACTCCAGTCAGAGATAAGACTTAAAAAAATACGGTTCATTGTTAAAGTAAGCTGTGAAACTACATTATACTTCATTCATCGGATTTTTTCTTGAGAACGTGAGTATTTTTTTCGCTGTTGAAATTTGGTATACAGGGATTTAGCTTGCTCATTGATGGAAAAATACTTAAATCCCTCAGCGTTTCCATGAGCAAATGACATCAGCAAAAACCTGAAGAGCATTGTTTTAAGAACATTCGAGATCCTGTACGGTAATAAGAACACATTCTTGATTGTGTAGGGATAAAAATACAAACTCCACTATAAGAGTCTTCATATAGTAGAATATGAATATTCAATATACCGAAAACAACGACAATCACACAATGCCAAACAGCAACTGGTTGCTAAATAGCTGCAATAGCTATTCAACTACAATTTTTTAGCTACAAACTGTAATAGCTACAATTTTTTCATTAAAAGAAAGAATATGTTTTTGTCCTTTAAATGAAATGTCATCAGGTTGTTCATTTATTTCAGATTCCTAAATATTCTTTCATACAGCACATGATGGCATTAGCCCCCTTCATATGCTATCATAAGGCGTTTTTTTACAGTTGCAATGGATCTCATTGCAGACTTCAACGATCGTAATAGCTATAATTTTAACGCTAGAAGAAAAGACAGAAAGGAATCTGACATAAGCACCTTTTTAAATAGTATAATTTTGTAAATTTTTTAACTCAATAAAAGTTTTATAATTCATCATTTAAATATTGTTAGCAATTGCAATAAGTTTTTGTCATATCGACATGCATGCAATTGACTTAAATGGAATTAAAAATATATCTAGTCGAATCTATTATTAAATTTATAAAAATATTATAATGTAATACTGTATTGTTAATAAGTTATCCTATCTTGTCAAAAATTAGCACATTAAAAAACGAACGAAAATGTGATTAAAATATACAGCCAGGCTTAGTTAAGTCAAAGATATTGTGACTTTTACTGATAATGCTTGATATTATCCAAAAAAGATTTTTGTAACATTGCATGTGATTTTTTAAATTTAACAGTGATATTCCAGCAATACTACAACAAAAGCTGCCTTTTCATACTTTTTATGGTAAGTAGTTAATGAAATTCAAAACATTTTACAAATGATCTAAATACTCTACGTTTAAATAGAAAAAAGGCTTAGTGCGTTCAAATCATGAATTAAAAGAGAAACTAATTCATTGTCTGGATGATAAATGTTTTCCTGCATCAATCATCCAGAACATGAGTTATCGTTTTATTTATTTATTTTTTGCCTGTCTTTACTAATGCAACCGATAAGTTAGTTTAAATTCTTTTAAAGATAGTTTAAATTCTTTTATGTATATTAGATAGCACATCAAAAGTTTTTTTTTTGTTATTGTTTCTTAAAATTTCCGTAAAATATTCAATATACTTTATAAATTATTATTATTTGAATGGTTTTCATATTTTTTTACGTTTATTAACTTCTGCCTCATAATAAGATCTTTTGTAACATAAATTTAATCATCCATATTTGGACATCCTAATTTTTTTTAATCAGCAATACAATGTAGCTTCAAGAAAGTTATTGAATAATAAGATAAAAAAAGTATGAATAATATTAAGATAAAAGAAGTACATAGATAAATAAAGTATGAATAGTATTAAAATAATAGAAGTATGTAGATAATAAAAGTATGAATAATATCAAGATAATGGAAGTATAAAGATAAAGAAAGTATGAATAATGTTAAGATAATAGAAGTATGTAGATAATAAAAGTATGAATAATATTAAGATAATAGAAAGTTATTGATAATTTAACTAAACAAGGTAATCAGAATTTTTTCAGCCCGGTACAAAATGACAATAAACTAAAATAGTACTTCAAATGTCACCAAATATTGGCAGCAGTAAAATATATGTCAAGCTTAATATTGATGCTAGACCTTAGAGCGTAACCAGTTTGCGAGTTCATCATGGTAATGCGGATCTACTCCAGCGGAAAACGGACTATCGACAAGCCGAAATAAATATGCCAGTTCTTAAAGAATTCTACGTTGTTTCCGAATATTGGAGACAATGTAACATCTAAATATGATTGGCATATATTGATGCGATAAATTTAACGCCGTATTTTGAGAATGGGCCTTTCATATCATGGGAATTAAAAAGCAAGCGATGAGAATGATCCTGTAAGCGCTGAAATATTTTGGAGTTTTTAAATGAAGTCTTAGTTCAAGAAATTGATTAATGTTAATATTGGAAGGAAATCAGAAAGAATTTGATAATCCAGTCAGTGGTTGTCCTCTCCTTAGATACATCGTCTATGGATTAAGGCAGTGTTTCTCAACCTTTTTGAATTCACGGCCCAATTTTCAATCATAATTTTCATCGCGCCCCCCTCCACACTGCATACAATAAAATGTATAGAATAATAATGTATTTTGTGTATTATGGTGCTAAACTTACACTACAACCTTCATTTTAAACTTCAGAAATTAACAATACGGAAATTTATTGACATTTTGCAACACCGGTCCTCAGCATTGAAAAAACAAGAATCCTATGCCTTTTTATTGCTCTTCTTGCTGTGGCTTTTTATTGCCTTGTTTCGATTTGTCTGGAGTGTGTCTTGTCAGCTTAAAAGTTAAGTTAGGAGCGTGCGCATATGCGAACAAATGTTTTCTCATAGGGAGAAGGAGAAACTTCTATGACGCCAAATTCAATTCCAGACAATCTCATTCGAGTCGATCCTTCTATTGCCATTGAATCTATTCTGAATGTGTATGTTATATATATTTTCGCGTAATTGCAATTCACCGTATTAAATATTCACGGCAGCAGACTTATGCAGAATCATGGATAAACTTTTAAGCGGGCGTTAGCGAGCATTAGACGATAGACAAGTATCAACAAGTACACAGACGAGCGTGGTTCCGAAATTAAAATCAAGAAAATATTCTCAAGAATATTTAAATTTTGGGTTCACAAGTACTGACGTAAATGAAGATGAAAGGCCCCTGTGTATCATTTACTCAAAAATGTTGGCAGCAGAAAGCATGAAACCTAATAAACTTAAACGACATTTGGAAACGCTTCATAGTGAGTACGTAAACAAACCCAGAGAATTCTTCGAATTAAAATTAAAATCATGTGAAAAGCAAAAATCATTGTTTAAAAAACTATGTCTGTGAATGAAAAAGCTTTAATTGCCTCTCACAAAGTTTCATATAAAATAGCCAGATGTAAAACGCCTCACACATTGGTGAAGAGCTTATTTTGCCAACCGCAATTGAGATTATAGAAATTATGTTTGGAGATAATTTTGCAAAACAATTGAAGTCTATACCTCTTTCAAATGATACTGTTGCCCTTCGAATTGCTGATATAGCTGAAGATGTAGAGTGTCAGCTTTTGTCGAAGTTACGTGACAAATTGTTTTCAATACAACTCGATAAGGCAACAGATAGTAATAAAGATGCTTATTTCATTGCCTATGTTAGATTTTGTGATGATTTGTCAGTAGTAGAAAAATTACTTTTCTGCAAACCAATGGAACTCAAAGCAACATCACTAGCATTATTTGCTATCTTACATGATTTTATGAACAAGGCAATCGTAGAATGGAAAAATTGCGTCGGAATATGCACCGATGGTGCTCGCTCTATGTCAGGAAGATTCCAATGTATTCAAGCACTTGTGAAACAAAAATCACCACAGTGCGTCTGGACACATTGCATGATCCACAGAGAAGCTTTGGCTTCCAAAGAAATGAGTCCTGGTTTGAATATTGAGTTAACTACAGTTGTAACCGTAGTAAATTATAAAAATGAGGCCCCCGAAATCAGTACTCTTTTCCACACTTTGTAAAGACATGGGTGCAGTGCATTCAACGTTACCATTTTATTTCTAGGCAAGATGGTTATCACGAGGGAAATTTTTGCAACGTGTTTATGAATTAAAAGAAGAACTCGCCGTTTTCCTAGAAAAGGAAAACAGACCGGAAGCTGAGAATTTTCGCTATAGTTTATTTGTGATGAAATTGAGCTACATGGTAAACATATTCGAGAAATTAAATAACTTGAACCTTCAACTGCAAGGAGCAAATACACATATATTAGATATGAATGATAAAGTTAATGTTTTTTGTAGGAAATTGGAATTGTGAAGCAGAAATTTAAAGCAAGAAAACTTAACAATGTTTGCAAATTTGAATGATCGTATTAAAACTTACAAGGCTGAAAAACAACAAATGAAAGTTTTTTTTTGTAACCATTGAAAATCATTTAGCAATGCTAGCAAAGAATTTTAAAAAAGTATTTTCTTGCTGACGACAAACTGATATCAAGTTACAAATGGGTGAGATATCCATTTCAAAATACTCCTCAAGGACTCTCAATTGAAGATTAAGAAACCTTCATAGACTTCACGGTAAGCGGCGAAACCCAAAGACAATTTTGTAATAAATCCTTCTTTGAATTTTGGGCAGGAGTGGATGATGAGTTTTCTGCACTAAAAACAAGGACATTTCGCATTCTACTACCATTTTCAACGTCTTACCTTTATGAAACTGGATTTTCTGTGGTGGCTTCTTTGAAGACAAAATATAGATCTTAGCTAAATATAGAAAAAGAACTGAGAGTGTCTATTTCTAATATTAAACCCTTTTTAAAAAAACTTTGCTCTTCAAGACAGGCCCAAGGAAGTCATTAATAATTATTAAATTTGTTTTTAATTTAGTAAGTTGTTTTAATTTATTAAGTTAATTATTAAATATGTCGAAATGTATTTTGCTTTGCATGTGTGTGTGTTCTTTCCTTTCAGTCACTTATTTTTTTTTAAATAACATTTTCTCTTGGATATGCTCACGCCCCCCCCATTAGTGTGCTCGCGCCCCCCTAGGGGGGCGCGCCCCACAGGTTGAGAATCGCTGGATTAAGGGTAAAGGAAAACAGCAAGAAAGTGTTTACACTCACAGCAAGAATATAAATGAGTATGTATCAAAAATAATGACTTTAATTTTGATAAAGAATATTTATCAAAAAATCTATATTCCATTCTAAATAAAATTAAACTTTTCAAGATTTTAGATGTGATTTTGGTTTTTGCATTTAAAAATCTCTATATCATACAATTACATTTTTCTCCGTACTTCTGTAAAAAGTAGGTATGTTTATACAAACATTGTTTCAAAAAATATATATTCTTTTTTATTTCAGGCTTAGAAGGAATGCATTAAAAAAGGTTAAAAAGCTGAAAGTATATTAGCTTGAAAAAAACTTGATCTAATTAGTGAATGAAATTTTGTTCATATTTTTTTTTTTTTTTTTGAAAATATGTTTATATATTTGTCGGTATTGTTGCAATGCGACATGAAAAAAATTACAATCACTCAGTATTATTTTTAATTTTCATTTCATGCCTTTGTAATTTTCTCAACATTTCATACATATTTGTTAGATTATAAATTTAATTCGATCATTTTTCAGAGTGTGAGACCAAATTACAAGAAAATTTCTAACCAAATATCGAAAAGAACAATATTCTTTTTCAAATAATGATATTTATTTTGAGATAGACATTGTAACTATTAGAATTTAAACATCATTTTTATTGCGACGTCAATGTATTGCAATATAAGTCACCATCATGAAATGAATCGAATCGATATCATCATTATTTCAATTTTTTCCCATAAAGAAGAAAAAAATAATAAATAGAAATAATTTATTTTTAATAGTATTGCCATAGTTGTTCCAAGTAAAGCAAAAAATCATTTAATAAAATAATCGCAGAAACATATTTTAAATACTGTATTGTAAATTACCAATATTCATCGAAAAAGCGATAAAACAAAACAGGTATAACACAGAAAGTTATAGGTTCAATCTTATTACTTTGCATTACAAAAATTCCTTTTAAAATGCAAAACAAATTAATTTTTATAAAATTATTATTCATCAGTGGCCACAAAATTCTCCTTTTAGTAAATTTAGCAGATAAAAGTTTGTTTCAAGCATTTTATTTTTACCAATTACAGATTTAAAAAGACTAAATATTTGAAATAAAATTTCAAAAAAAAAAGTTTTTTCTTGGAATTTTAAGCAATATTGATAATGTTTGTAATAAATTTCATAGCGACAAGCTAATATTTTTGGTAAATTTCTCATTAAGAATACCATAAAAAGGAGATAAAGGAGGTAATATTTAATGAATTTAAACCAACTTAATTTTTTTATCGGACTTTCTATCTAACAAAAGGAAAATTATTGTGAGGCTTATGAAATGCGTAAACATAACTTTTATAATATTATTTTAATAAAAATAATTATAAAAATAGTTTTTTTCATAACTGCGCCATTTTTTAAAACAGATTATTTTTGCTTTGAAGTTTCAACAAAAACTGTACGACAATACATAAGTAAAATATATTTCATATATGGACATGTTCAAATACAAATTAGTAAACCTGGCAAATACTTTGCCTTTCAAAATTATTTTTATATTTATAGCAAAATATTCACTGAAAATCAATATTTCCAGCATTCGTATCTGTATGAATATATATAGCATGCATAATATACCGATAACTGATATAATAAACATACAATGAGTGATAATTGTTTTTTCGTTTGCTAAAACGAAGAATATCCAAACTTTTCTCATTACCAAAATAATTCAATTTCAACGAAAAAAAATATAGTCAATTATGTTGAATATTAAATTGTGATAAAGCAAAAAACGCTAGAAATGGATATCGGAAAAAAATGTAAAAGAATTTAAGGCGATTACAAATCCGATTTAAGGTCTTATATCAATCGATATCGGCTTTCTTGCATTAAAGAACTAAATGTGTAAAGACAGATGAGCATAAGAGCAATTAATATTGTTAAACATAATTACTGCAGTCTTTTTTTATATATATTTCCGTTATCGCTGTATATGCAGCTTTACCAAAGATCGGATCTTTATTGGATCAGTAAAGAAAAAGAACAGCCCTTTTGCCGTATGTCATGGATATGATTTAAGCTACGCTTGAAAAATGAATATCGTTTCGCTTAAAAGCCATTGGAAATGCAATATCTGGGGCTTTTATTGACAAAAATAAGTACAAATAAGGAAAATATAATATTGGATACATCTGACAAGTTGATTAATTAAAAAAATAATCATAATTTATTTTTATTTTCAGGGAAGATAAATATAAGCTTAAAAGGATTTTATAATTTTTTATAGAAATATTTTTGAAGCAAAATCTCCGAAAAAATTAAGTATAGAGGAATTAGGGTAAATAATATGGAAAATTCATTTCTAAGAAGCACTCTAAAAGCTTATTTTTATTATCTCATCTTTACTTAATGGCATATCTGAAGTTAATAAAAGTTATAATATAAATAAAATGTAATGTTTTATATAGAGTATATGCACTAATAACAAAAATAAAGCTATAATGTAAATGAGCAACTTCAAAATCTTATGTATTTATAAATAAAACATTTTACTTGCTTT
The DNA here is from genome assembly GCA_026543055.1 of Argiope trifasciata. Lineage (NCBI taxonomy): Eukaryota > Metazoa > Arthropoda > Arachnida > Araneae > Araneidae > Argiope > Argiope trifasciata. Next base: position 179,142 of record JAPMOQ010046669.1, read on the forward strand.
AAAAAAATTCACAATTTAAATTTCTTCTTTGAATGTTTGGAAGTGGAATATCTTAGATTAACTTACGAGAAAAATAAAATACAATTTCAGATTTCAGTATTATAATGAAAAAACATATTTAAAATGAAACACTTGTCGGCATTTTAAATATTACAAAGTAAAAATATTGGCAAATTTCTTTGCAACACTTTTTTTTCAAATTTTTCAGAACTTGGATTTTTTTAAAACTTATTATAAAATTTTGAAATGCCATTTTCATCTTTTTTTTTTATTCATCACTAGACTTTTTCTCGTGTTCAGTTTGCAAACGCATCCTTTCACAAAATGTATATTGGACAGAAATTTAAATAAAATTCTTCAGTATTGTTTTACTTAATTTTTTTTTTCAAAATATCTTATATCGTGATTCCCATTATTTACCTTATGAACTTATACTAGCCCCAAACCATCCCATTTGAAAAATTCCAAATCCAGGCGCTTTCAGGCGCATAGCTGGAATCCAGCGATGAAAGTCTTTAAAGAATAACAGCTAATATAAAAAGTATGAGTAAAATCCTTAAGGTATCCGACTACGTTAAAAGCGCTGGTTATCGAACGCATTGGCCGATTTTTGTATCGTTATTTCCTGTAGTCAAGACTTTCCTCTCTCCGAAACAGTTTATCTTTTCTAGGAAAAGGAATGTCTGACCTTCATCCATATTTTGACATATTTTTTCGGTTAAAATATGTCTTCCAATTTTTCAAAAGTTTAATTTTCATGAAAATTCGCCACCGTTAACATAATATCTCAAAACCTAACGCAAATATTTACATAAACATTTCAGCGTGTGTTTTGAATAATATGGGCAATGAAATGAACAAAAGTATTTTTGTTGATGAAATACTATTTCATTTATATGAGTTTTAGAAAAATTAAGTAGTGAATTTATGTAAAAACTGCCTATATGAGCATAGACTTATGCATAACTTATTTGTATCTCAAATTGTTTCGTCAATTTTGGTTCATTTCATTCATTATTATAGTCTATAACTTGTGAACAAAGGAAAAAAAATGATTGTTGCAATATAATTTTGTGTAGACAACCGTTTCGGCTAAATTTAATTAAAATTTACTACAGTTTTTCCTGTTTTTAAAAATATATTACATTTTCAAACGATATTTTTGTTTTCATAGTATTTTGTATTATAATTGACAATACATTTAAAAAGCAAAATTTTAAGCAGTTTTTAAGAAATCCAATTTTTTAAAAAATGTCCTGCAAATGTAGTCCGATACCTTAATTTTATTTCTCTTAATATTATCTGCAAAAAAATTAATTAATATAAAGCGTTAAAATTAAGATTTAGAAAAAAATAATAAAATTATGTCAAAAGCAATTTGGAGTAATAATTGATATTGCACATATATATGGAAGTATTTGTGTGCTAGCCGGCGCGTTTGTGTATGCTTCTGTTTGTGATATTTAAACTGATGTAATAATTTAACAGAATACCAAAGATTATTTTAACTTTCTCAATTAATTTATGCTATTGATTTTAAAATAACTCTCTCTAGATATATTAGTCCACACTTTTAACCTGTGTTTTAGATAACGTGCCATTGCGTCAGCGGGAATATGCTGAAAATGACAAAAAATTAAATACAATATTAAAATCAGTGAAAGAATCTTTGGATGACTTAGTTCTTTAAATTTATTAAACAGTCAAGCAGACTTATATCAAATTAGCACTTATCATGATAATATATGAAAGCATTTTTATCAAAAGACTCTTGATTAGCACATAAACACCAAAAAGCTTACAGAAAACACGAAATCAATTAATACTACAATACTAATTTAAAAGAAATCTTTTTTTCAAAATTCTAGAGATTCAAAAAAAAGGAAGAAAAAAGAAGAAAGCCGCTATATATAAATAAGGAATTATTTATAAAATAAAATAAAAATGTAATTTATTAATGCTTTAAAAATAAAAATTAGTCAATATAAATAAACACGATATAAAAATATGTATACATAAATAAATTTCAATTCACACAAAAAGCTGCAATAAAAACTTACATGTTTTGTATTTTACAATATGAACTATTTTCAAGACTTGATAATTTTTTCATACCAAAGAGCACAAAAACACATTTTAAGATATTTCATGCATTTTATGTGAGCAAAGTAAAAAGAAAGCAGTAAAAAGAAAGTCATGCTACCTATGGGAATAATTTAAACATTTGCTGTTAAGCTGCTGTTGAAAAAACATTGAATAATTAAAATGCATTTTAAATCCCACCAGCACTTAAAGTACGTTTTTGCCCTTGCCAGAATTCCTGTTTTCGTTTTGATTTATAAATACAGGGAGTATTAACACACTTTTCAAAAGATTTCGGAACAGTTTAATTAACACTAAAAACTTGAAGTTTTTTTTTCATGAAGTTATTTTTTTTATTTTTTCCGTCATCCTTCTTTTTAAGGGGATTCCCATGATACAATTATTTTTCTCGTGAAAATTTTGAGTTTGAGCTAAGATATCTTTTCAAGAGGCCAAAGGCGTTATAGCTCTTTGAAGAATCGTCAGAGTGACTTCCCAGCAATATGTTTGTAAATATTTACGTATAATATGTGTGGATATTCCAATTCCAGAATAAGTTTTCCAAGGAATGTACTGATGTTTTGTGAAGTATTATTTATAAGTATTGTTTGTTTTAAGTCATTATGACCACATGATAGATACTGTTCTCTTTGGCATATTTCACTCAAATGTGAAAAAAATGCCTCTGCAAATTTAGGCAAAATAATAAATTTCATCTCCCTAGCCTTATTAAATTTAAGAATTGCCGCCCTCAGAAAGTAGGCACACTAGCTTCCTTTCGAATTTAAAGATTTATGAAATCTTTGAAGGGCAAATTCTTATTATAATTACAAATTTTTTGCATACTTAATTTATGATAAAACAGAAGAAGTACTAATAATATTATTAAAATGGAATTACCATGTTACGCATTTTATATCATATGGAAAGTGTAAAGTTTTTTTTAATAAATGAAAAATATTTATTAAAAGTAATTTCTTATCTATTTTTTTCTTTATTTAAAATAGAATAAATTATTGCTAAATGGTAATGGAAGTAGTGATTGAAATCTCAAAAAATAGCTTATTTTTGTAACAGAATTTAACTTTTTTTAATTTTATTATGCTCTGAATAAAAGACGAACATTTTTGTTTTCAAACTTATTACAGTTTTTTTATTATGCCCCAGAAAGTGTTCGTTTGATATGTGTGTTCGTGAGAAAGAGTTAAATGTTAAACAGTAGATTTTAGCGAAACTATTTACAACTCCTGTAAACAATTTACAATTACAACTGCACTTTATAATAGGTTGCGTTTATAATATAATCAATTTCTATTTAGCGCAAGGGAGATTGTTCTAATTTTCAGCAACATTCTTTTGAGAAGTATTTTTTTATTGATTTCAGTTTCTTAAGATCCTTAAATTGTTGCTAATGTTGACTTTAATTATGCTTCATTTTTATTCATTACATATTTTGCAAAATTCTCAATTTTAATAATTTTTTTAGAAAAACATGCAAGATGTTAAATTATAGAATACCTCTGTAAAGCTTAGTCTGAATTTATTGTATTACATGAGAAAACAATTTTTTAATTTTAAATTTTTGAAGGACTTTTTTAAACATTACTTAACATTTGATACAGCATAACATACCTATGATTAAGAAATTGTGTATTATTGAACTGAAGTTATTATGAAAATAAATATAAATTGAAAAATTACTATTAATTATATAAGACATTATCATATAATTCTTTCTTTGAATTAAGATACGTAAATTTTAAATACATTGCTTATTCTACCTACTAATGAAAAAGGAAAATCTTAAGTAGCTTCAGTATTTAGGAAAATATGTATGTTATTAAGAATTATTTTTTTTTTCAAAAATTTGCAGTAGGCTGTATACTGCTGCTTTTACTAAGCAGACATTTTATGCAACTAAAAAAATAGTGGATTACTTTTATGCTAAAAACACCTTTTTCAAATTTTATCACCAACCAACAGACACTCTGAGGAAATAAAACGATGATATAGAAGAGTAATATTCTCTAACAATGGAATGATTTCGCTTAATAGATAGAAGATCAATATTATCTGAATAAATAAGAATAATTATTGTATATTTATTCTACAAAAGAATTATATATCTAGTCAAATCTATCGACTCAGAAGAAGGAATTATTCAGAATATTATAATTCCCGCAAATTTCATTCAAATGCCATGAACTGCAAGTTTGATCAACTTTTAAAATGGGTTAATAACATTATCACCAACTACAACAACATAATAAGTTGATGCGAAGAGTTCGTGTATTGTCTGAATTCGAGATGAGGGTTTACTTCCCATTCAGGGTAAACACAAACGAATCCTACTGAGAGCAGAGCGGCGAATACCTTAGAAACACAGTTTTGCTACAGATAACAATCGTCATTGAGTGGAAAAATATTTATTGATGGAATTGTTTGAGAAATGCTTGAGTTGAGAATTGCTTGATACATTGATTTATCTGCTAAGGCAAACATGACACATATAGGAATTTCTATTCTTTAAATGGAAATCCATTCACCTCAAACAACATTTATTCAACGCACTAATATTTATATTTAATATAAATTGATGAATAAAACATAATATAACGCCATCAGTATAGAAAATGCAATCAAAGTTATTAAATTATTTACATTATTCTTATAAAAATCAATTTTCAATTTGCGGGATTTTAAAATTACGACAAAAAAGAACAATTAAACAGTATTAAATACATATATTGTAAATACAAATACATAATATTTTAAATTTCTAATATTAATATATTATATTTTACTTTAGAAATATTTCAAATATTTATTGTTTAAATGTTTGAGTTCGAAAACATATGTTGATTTTTTCGGAAGGAAAAACACGACACTTGTAAGTACTTGACTTCTTCTTCATGTATATATAAAATATATTCATAGAA
>JAPMOQ010046669.1:192099-222381 GCA_026543055.1 Argiope trifasciata
TATTTACTATTAAAACTGTTTATATAAGTATACAATTTCAAAAGAAAATGATTCCCATTTTTGTTCCACTCAGAGGAAAGCACAAAATTTCTTTCAGTTACGATTCAATGCTAAAGAAGAATTTACTGCCCAATCACCATACAATCATAGGAGACATTTAAAAAAATGCACTGCATAAAATGCATTAAAAATCATTCTTAAAAAATGCACTGTTTCTTAGTTAATTATACCCTAATTTGAGGACCATTAATAAATTTAACTGCTTTAAAATAATATCTTATCTATATATTCCTATCTGTAATAATCATAAAATAATATATGAGTCTCCTATAAGAAATTTGTTTGATCTGTAGCATGAAATATAGCTTTGGATAGGGAAATATGCAATTCATTGCAGTTTTCTGTATTTATAATTCATTAAGATTTAAAAATATTTTTTCTTGATAATTCCCGAAACAATTTCAACCAAATTGATTTTTAACGTCATCTTGAATTATTCTTAAACGTGAATTTATAATAATTAGAATTTAAACGTTACACAATTTTTATGAAATTTGACATTAATATATTAGTAATTTTTATATAATTATCAATAACAGATTTCATAATTGAAATGGAATTAAAATCATTCATAAGGTTTTAATAAATATTTTAATGATTGGTTTACTATCGTTGTTGAAAATTAAGAAATAGTTTTATGTTTAATAAAGTATTTATATTAATTCACATGAGAAATAAGAGAATGAAATTACAGTGAAATGAAGTCTAGAAGACAGCTGAAACAGACAGTTACACTTTTAAAAACATCATTTTATGGAAATAATAAGGCAGACTTCTGCAAAAAAAAGCAGAAAAGATGTAAGGATTATTTATCTTAAGGTATCAATGTCTAATGTAGTTTGTATGTGTATTTTGACCTTGGTGGCCTGCTGGTAAGGTCTCGGCTTTGGAACTGGAGGGTTTCAGGTTCGAGACTCGATTCTACCGAAGAACCGTCATGTGAGGGGGGGGGTCTCTTGCACGTTAAATCTGTCAGGCCAAACGTCCTCCTGTTGGTGTGGTGTGGAGTGGGAGGTGCCAGTTCATTTGTCGTCCTCGTCATCTGACAGTGATTCAAAATTACGAGGTCCGTCCCAAAATAGCCCGCGTGTTCTTTTAAAACGGGACGTTAATATAACTAAACTAAACAAAAGTGTATGTGTATTTTGTTCAGGGAATAATAAATATCTATTCATGCATTATAACTTTAACTGAAATTGAGGATAACCGTAATTTCAGAAAATCCCCATGTTAGTGAAAACAATCAATTAGGAATAAACACATAAAAGAAAGATGTCGAATGAAATCCATAAATTAAGATGCAGATATTTTGTTTCTAAAGAAATCGTGAATATTACTTTTATTTTCTGTATATAATAATATATTTCCAAAACCATATAGATGATTATGTATAAATCTGATGCGAAAGAAAATGAGCGTATTTATTCAACAAATTAAAAAAGAAAAATAGATAATTCTGTCTTTATATCAGACCATTAGTTAGAAAATTATCGATTGCAAAAATTTTTTGCCAGAAATATATTTAAGTTTTGAAACCTTAGATGTTTTTATGACCATAACTTCCCTTTCAATATTTCTATAAAAATTAGTTTGAGGAAATAAAGAGAGCTTTTCATCATCATAAAAAATGAAGTTATCTACACTAATATTCTACATACATTAATATGGAAGAAATCGAAGGCATTGATTTAGCAAATAAAACGAAAATTTAAATAAGTAATACGGGAAATAGAAAAAAAAATAGCAAACTATAAAACTAAAGATATAAATTGAAGTTTTTGAAAATCAACACATTTTCTACCTATCATGATAATGAAAACTCATTTGAAAAAATAAAGAAAGTATTTCGTTCATAAAAAGAAATGAAGAATGTTATAATTATCTTCTACATGTAATAACATGTGTATAAAAGCATATAACAGATTACATGTAAAGCCTTCATTTAATAAGTAATGTCAAATGGCAGATAATTGTACATTCCTATCTTTAAATTTAATCTAATAATTCTAGCAAACATATTAATTATGATCTTCTGTCTGAAATATTTCCTGTTTAATTTCAGGAAGTTTCATAATTAATCATCGTTAATAAACACATTGATCATTAAAATTCAAATCATAAATGCAAATTAAAATTTCAAATGTCCTTTGATTACTTCACTGCTTAAATTTGATTCACATTTGTGTAAATATGTGTTTTGATTAGAAAGGTAGAATAAAAGTATTCAAATATTATTCAAAAGATAATGTTTGAACAAATATATAAGTATTTTAAATGAGTAGGTTTCTTAGAATGGAATTCAAGCTTTAATTTTAATTCAAAATTCTTGGAAATTAATTCTTGTACTTTAAAGTCCTCTATTTAATATGAAAATCATTTTTTTTCAGTGAAATATTTTTGTAGACTTATAAAATTACTATCTATAAATCAGATGATGTTCGTTTTAGTTTAAAGCTATGAAAATAATTAGAATATTTGAGTTGATTTTTCTGCTATTATCATATGCTATCAACGATAGAGAGTTAGCTTTTTATATTCAAGAAAAGCTTTGTTAAGGATTATTGAAGTATTGATTTTTATTAAACAGTACTTTGCAATTCTTTTATTCAGTGTTGTGAAAAATCTTATATATGCATGATCAGATACAACTATGTCGAGAACAATTTCAAACTATTTTTTTTTAATTACAAATGTTTCTTATTCTAAATTTCATTTTTATTTATATATCTATATCATTATTAAAAATAAATTTGGAACAAATTTACGTTTTAAATTATAATGAATTTGGAAAGTTAATTTTAAAATAATATTTCAATGCTCATATATTAAATAAACAATAGAAATTGTATTGAAATAAAATTGATTACTAAGTGGGAAAATCTCAAATTGATTTGAAATAATCCTAAAACAGGAATACATGCTAGTAATATACTATAACATTCCTTATATTATCCTAGTAATATACTATAACATTCCCTATAGTAATATACTTAACATTCATTTAATATAATCCTTATATTAAAGTCCATCCTAATTTCTTTAAAAGTATGCTACTTAGAGCATTTAAAAAATAATAACCTTGAGAAACACGTCCACGCTTGAGTCCATTATATAACCATTTTATTTGTAATATTTATGAAGCGTTTTTACTGACGTGTATACACCCAATTTGAAATAATGCATTCTAGCTGAAATGTCATTTTAGTTACAATCTACTATTCCCTCATTTCATAAAAAATCATGAAATGCATTAATATTTCTATATGTGGCTATATATATAATAGTACACAAGAAAGAATTCCGAAATTCTTAGAGCTAGAAAACAAAATAACGAATTGTTATCCATCTATTTTTATCTCTATACGTAAATTTATTTTTAGACGCTTGTTCAAAATAGACTCTTACTATTTTGGGAAAATGTTTGATTTAATATAAATTCAAATTTCTTTAGTATTTTTGTTGATCTTTTGACATCCTTTATGTGCATTAGAATATTTTTTAACGGATTTTTATTCTACTCTTAAAAGCAAAAGTCTATCTTCAAAATCCAAATTTTGATACTTCTTTAATTTTTTAAAATTATTCTTCCTATATTGAATTAATGCCAAAAAAGGGAAGTTGCAGTGCGATCTATCAAAATTATTTTGTTGCTAATCTTTTAAAACAATATTTAAAAAAATTAAACGAAATTAATGACCATCTACATATCCAAAGAATTAGGCTGGCTTTAATGATGACGATAAGGCTTGAAAATAAAATGGCAAATAATAATCAATTAAGTCCTTCTTAGGAATAAACAATACTAAGAAAAGCAGATTTTTTTCCCTTTTAAACAGATATAAAAATTGGATAAATGTGGCTGCTCTTTTTATTTTTCTCTTTCCACAGAAACTTTTCAAACTTAGAAATGATATTTTTACTACTTCACAAATTCCTGAAAATAAATAAAGGATGACGGAAATACTCCAAAAATGAAGAAAAGTAAAAACGTCATATTTGGAGCTAAGTTGAATGCAGCCAAAAAATTATGACAGATTTGTTCGGTTCCTCTTCACCAGCGTTATACACCATGATCTATCGCTAATATTATATTATTATGATATGTAATATTATTCACACAGCATTACTACATTGTTATCAACATTTAGCAACAGATGATAACAAAATTTTAACTTATCGATTAATGGTGCACGATATTAAATTAGAAACATTGGTTAAAGTCAATTTATTAAGTATAACATTAGGCCACCTCTGAATTTCAATTCGCATACTATTTTCCTTTTATTTTTATTAACTTGTCTATTTAGATTATTTGTAACTCATTTTAATATTTTTAATATCTAAAAAAATCAGTAAGATGCCAAATCTCTTATTGATTTTATAATTTTTATAGTTATTGTATAGGTAATTTTGCACATTATAGCCATTTTCGTCGATCTGTTTTGTTTAAATTTTATAATCAGTAACAATGAGTCATGAAACTTCTTTGATAAGTTGCGTTATTAGAAAAAATACATGTATCTAGCGTATGGATCATCAAGTATGTTTATAGTTGATAAATACTTCGTTACTTATCGTAAAATATAAATTTTTATGAAAACACTAGAAACGAAAACTTATTAATAAGATTCAAAGTAACTTATATTTTTTCAATGGTTCCCAAACTCATGTTGCTAGCCGAGGATCCCTTAATCATTCATCGCACATATCTTCATCTTGGATAAAAATTTTATTTTCAGCTATGATTATCAGATTTATTTTATATTCCTAATTTATAACTGCTGTATTATAAATAGTTAGAATGTATACAGGATTACTTTTTTATTTTCATTAATAGAAATTCCTACATTTATATACCATTGCTATTCAGAAGATTCACAAAAAGTATGCTTACTTATATATAATGAGAATTAGATATTTGATATGGACATGCTTTTGACGCAAGCATGTTGAATTTTAAAATAATTCAACATGTATACATTACAATATATTTTTGTATGTATAGAATATATATTTAACAATTTAAAAAGGAATTTTACTTGAAGTTTATTGGGTGTATTAATACGTTGTTATATTTTCTACACATAAAAATTTATTTAATTATGCAGAAGTAATAAGAAAAGTATAACTTCATCCTTTTCGAAAAGCATTTATGTCAAAGAATGATTTTTTAGTTTAAATATAATGTTTTATTAATTATCCAGATGCTTATCCCTCGATTTCTGCAAGTTGGATATCAGTACATTTTCTATTGCATCCCACGTTTTTCACAGTCCAAAGTGTTTATTTTTACGATAACAAATTTTTATTATATAATATTATTATCGTGTAGCATGTAGTATCAGTTCACTTCGTTTGAAAAAGACCGGAACTTCTTTGCAAACATTGCATCTAAATAGTGATACTTACAAATTACGGATTCAGACAGTTAACTAAACATTTAATTTTTTTATTACTAAATATGTACAGATAGTAATTATATATAATGATAAGAAAATGCATGAAATTTTAATTTTTCTTAATGTTTTTACGTATTTCCTATCCATTGGGTTATTTAGTGTAGTGGAGGTATGGTGTGGAAAAACATTCAGTAAGTTTCAATAGAAAAACAGCGACGGCGTTTATGTACAGGAAGACAGGCCAGCATAAAGTCCACAAATATTTACAATCGACAAATATTTACAGTGAAGGCGAAAACACTGGACAGCACACAACAGTACTGTACAGCAGACAGTAACTCACAAGTAGAAATCTGGTAGTAACCAAGTCCACAGCTCACAAAGAGGTTAAACAGGATTTAGAAGGAGTGATAAATCTAGGAGATTTTCTCTTCGGTCTTTCCAGACGGCTGAAGCTTCTCACTGTCCCTCTTCTAACTGTATCGCTACAATGTCAGAGTACACAGAACTCGATGTAGCTACCACAATAGACAAAAGGCATAGAGCTCAGTTTCTGTAGTATTTTGACTCCGATGTTGCTTTGCTATTCTTTCGGAGACTCGTGACTTGTCGTTAATTTCGACTACTCGCCAGGACTCCGTGATTGACGACACACCTTGAAATATATGAGCCTTTTATAGTTTCCAGGAGGTGGGGCTAGAATCTCCAGGGTCAATCAGGGCGTATCTGGGGGTATCGAAAACAATTTCTTTCTCTAAATTGTCATCAAAGTCACTAAATTCGTTGCCAAGTCACCAAATGGTCGACAAGCTCTAAGATCATTGACGTGATATCCGATTCCATATAATACAGATTACTGTAAATCCATTTTTCTTATAAAGACATTATCAGAGCCAATAAGCAAAATTTCAGGTTCGTAACAATATTCTATAAAGGCATAAATTATCCAGTTCAGTGGAACATTTAACATATTATACACATTAGCGCATGATAATGTTGTTTATAATAAAATATTTTCACTCTTATAATAAATTATTTTCACTAAAATAATAATTTCAAATAAAAATTTAATGAATATAAGCAACTGAATTCTAAATGTTCTTTTTTTTTTTATTTTGAATATATATTTTTTATTCATTTATTCTTTATAACATATCTACTTTATGCTTCCTGCCGCCGAAATACCCTCCAAAATGTTCTTTATAACTTTCATTATTTCTTCATAATTTCCTAAGTATAAAGTTTATTTCTTATACTAAAATATTCTGTGGTGTAATAGCCGTTGGATTTTATATTCTATTAAATGCCCAGTGGGATGGTGTGAATCTATAAATTCTCAGAATTATCTGAAACGTTAATTCTGAGAATTTACAGATTCTAGTTTAAAGAAAATACCTTTGGATAATACCATTGACTAAATGTCTAGACATCCTTTTCATCATGTTATAAAGCCTTGCATTACAGAATGAATGGAATTGAGACGGCAACAGGATGTGTTGGTACAACGGAAAAGCCATATTGCAAACATTTTCGATTAATCTTAGCTTAAAGAGTAATATCTCTGAGTTGTCAATAATTCCTCAGCATAGAGTTTCAAAATGTTTGAAAAGATGAGAAAACTTTTGAGAAAGATATATTAGTTAAAGACTGTTGATATGAAATAAAATGTTATGTTATACTATGCAATTGAATCATTTCATCACTTAATCATAAATCCCGTCTATATGATAAACAAGCTTGCATACACTAGTATAAACAAGATACTCAAGACCATTTTTAAACATATTTTTCTTCAGTTTGTATTTCTCTCCATATTCGCTACTACTATGTTTGGAATTTTTTTATATACTTGCTTGTATGTTTGTCAAAAAAGTAGTAGTTAGGTTTATAGCTAAACTGCACCAAGAAATTAAATGATAAACCCTGCAAGAGACTTTCAGTTTTCTGAAATAATATTGTTCTTGCAGGTTTTGTTTAAATGAATAAATGGCGCAACAATGAGGTAAGTAGCATCACTGTATCACTATGAAGCACTGTAACTGAAAAACATTCATATTAAATGCATGGAAGAACCCGCAATTACATAAATGTATTTATCTTGAATATCCCTTAGACAATTCTTTGCATCCAAAAACTTAAAGAAATTTCCTGATGAACTTGAAATCAAATTTAAGAATTCCTGCTCTCAACCACTATGAAATCGCTACTGAAGATCATATGCTGCTATACACTGTAAATACTTTCTTGATGAGCATGATGTTCAGATAAACAAATGCTGCTTCTGTGAGTTGTATGCATATTTCTACTTTGTGATTATATGATGAGAGATTAAATAATCTCACAATACTTTAAGCCTAATAAATTAACTGTCACTGAGAATTTTTCATATTCCATATGTATATAACCCGCCCTTACTTAGGCCAGGATAGTCTGATTGGTAAGGCATTGGATTCGCGTTCTTGGGTTGCGAGTTCAAACCCGCTGGCAGAATATCTTCGTGTGTGGTAGTAACTGGAGCCCGTACAAATATGTCGTGGTCACAAAGACCTCCATGACGAGAGTAATACCAAAGGGGGTATTAGTTCAGAGAGGATCGTTCTCTGATCCAGGCCTAATTTAAGATCTGTGGATGTGTGAATGTAAATGAAAAGTATGAATGAAGACCGCCCCATAAAAATAATTGTGACGCGTGAGTAGCTAATTCACACTCTTGACCCTAAATGGTGCTACTGAAAAAACAAGAGACGAAAAAAATTCAGATTAAATTACGATGGCTTTTTAGTTAGTGGGCTTGGCGATGACAAGTGGCATTAGAAACACAATAACATAAGTTACTTTTTTCAGATGAGTTGAATGGACCAATAGATATTTTCTTATCTCCAAGTATTTAAAACTATCTCCTGATGAGATTGATAGCAAATTGAACCATTTCTCAGTACCTATGAGCTCATTACTCATCGTTCAGTTCACTCCTGTTCCTACACATCGTAACTATTCTCATGAGGATCAGATGAACATAAACTGCTTCTGTAAGCCGTAAGCATAATTTTAGTCAGCGATTTTATATTGAGAGTTTTAATAGAGATAATTACAGGATTTTTTTAACACAATTATGTAACAACTGATTGAATTACAGTTGACACTTCTTTTTTGGTAACTGATATTTTAGGACATTATAGTTTAAATTTCGACAAAGACTCAACATAAGCCTAGTAGAATAAAACCTATGGCATAGTTATTACTTTTTGAAATTTTCGATAAATCTCACTAAAAGTCATTAAAGAAAATTTTAATTTCAATTAAAAATTCTCATAATACCAATTTTTTATAAATTTTATTTTAACTTCCATTCTAGGGATTGAACTAAATTTTGCGTTTATGACGATTGCATTTTAAATGCATATTAAATAAAATTTATTTGGATGAATTTTTTTATCTTCCTCTTTAAAAGACATTAAATGTATGATAATACTTTTATATATTTTATTTCATTTGTTTCTATAGTGTTATTATCGATTTTAATCTGTTTTTTTTTAATATTTTACATTAAGTTTGCAGGGACGTAGTGTAAGATATCAATTTCGATGCTCGTAAAACCTAGTTAGAATTCCGTTCCCACAGACTATCCATAATGTATGCGTATTTGGTGCACGTTAAATATAATAACAAGGGCCAAAAACTCTTCCGTTGATGTAATGTGGAAGTTGGACATAGAGAGTCAGCCTCAAAAACAAAAAAAAAAACCCTCTCAAAACAGCCCCAGTTTTGCTCTTCAATGGAATGCAATTATAATTAAACAATAATTTTCTAATATTCTATTTATTCTTTATGTTATTTTTGTTTGCTTTATTTTTATTTTATTTTTCCTGACCCACATTTCCTATGATATTTTTGTATGCATTTTATTTATTTTCTATTTCTAATCTTCTTTAAAATGCGTTTTTACTTTTAATCTATACATTTGAAAACTTTGATTTTTAGATATGACTAATTCATTTGGAAGGAAATATATAATTTGGTTTCGTTGAGCGGAAAAATGAAAAATATAAGTTTATTTGACTTTTTTTTTATTCTAGAAATCTATACATGTTTGTGTTTTATGAATATAATCCACATTTGTTCCATATTTTTGTTCAGGATATTTTAAATCGCAATAACTTTTATTGCAATTTAAAGAATTTCATTTTCATTAAATACCAAAAATGCATCTTAAATGCATTAATATATTCTCAACCCACTAAATACATAAGCCTATTTTAGTAAAAAAGAATCAAATTTGAGATCAAAAAGAATTTAATGACTTTTGAAAAATACATTTATATAATCTTAACCCTCCATTTTTTCGCAACTTCATTTTCCGCTTGCTTGACTTTTATTCCAGTCACGTTTACCAATTTCATTTTTAACTTTCGGAAGAATAGTTAACAAGTTAAATTTTGTCTGGCTTAAGAATTCTACTTATTTGTAGCAGTTCAATTCTTCAGCCACAATTCCAAGAAAAATAAAACATCTCTATCTGATGGCAGTAATAAAAAGGTTGAATATTCGTCTGTCATATGAAGAACCTGATTTTTAAGTTGAGTGATTATTCAACATTTCACAATTTATCGTTCCTTGCAAGACGAATAAAAATGCCATTTCTGATCAATAAATATTTTTGAAATCTGCTTATTCTGTTTCTAATACATATAAGCACCAGTTAATTTTGCATGCTTCGAAAAAGTATCATTCATCGCAAAAAATTAAATTATATGACAGGAAAAGTGGTAGATCTTCAGCAAGGCCTGATAGGTCAGATCTAGAAGATATGATTTTAGATAAATTGTCATATTCAGTGCTTACCGATTTAAACTCAAGAGTATTATGATACCATATTAACGCCAAAGCATTAAAATTACAAGTCTCGCTTCATACAATTTATTATTAATATATTTCCAATATTCATTGATACGCAAATAAAAGTGACATATTCAAAATAAAAATTATAAATAAATGCATTTAGGTTATTTAAAAATGTCTCATACTTTGCAAAGTATTCACACATATTGAAAACTTTTAAGTATGTATATCTACATTTAGTAATACTTCCTTTTTTATGATCTAGGTGACTTTATAAAGCTAAAAAAATTCATCAGTTTTTTTCTGTTGTCTTCTGAATTTTAAAAACATATCGATGATAAATTTGGAGAACTGTAATTTGTTACACAAAATTTATTTTATTATCAATTTGAAATAGTCTATATCCGTTCCAGGAAAATGTATGTGATATGGAATAGATAAATAGAATTAAAATTCCGAGCAATAGCATTTTTTAAAATGTAAATAAAGTCATATTTTGCTGTTTGACTTTATCTGCTAAAAGCAGTTGGGTGCTAAATATTTTCCCCATATAAAGAAGCAGAAAAGTATTTGACATGTAAAGAAAATCTTAATGAAAAATAGAAGCTAACATGTTTTATGCATTAGCTCTGCGTTTAGTTTTTTTATTATATATACCTTGAAATATGAAAAGTTATTTTAGTTATCCCTTCTTAACTGGGCCGTAACATTTTAAACTCACTTAATTACTATTATGTGATTTTTTTAATAATTCAGTGAGCAATATGAAAGACGTGAAAGTGTTTTATAATGGGCCTTATTACTTCGGGTTTTAAGATCTCTAAAATGATTGTTAAAGAAATTGCTGACGTCAAAATTATATAATTATTTATATGATTCAATCAATTTATTAATGACAGAATAGGATTTTAGCAGTACATTCGTCTAAAAATATAAAAATCAGTGTAAGAAACTGAATGCTTCAAAGAATTTGTTTTAATAATACATTTTTTCACAGTGAATTTATATAAGGTGTCAATTAAAGTTTTTGTACTGAATATTAACTTAAGAAATGTGATAACTATTGACAAAAGCCTGACAAAACCTGGTGTCTTGGTGTCTAGGAATAGTAAAGAGGCGGTGAGCTATATGGTGAGATCGACTATTAAGCTACCAGAGAGTAAGTAACACTGTCTTTTTTCGAAATTCATACAATATATCGGTAAAATTAGATTTAAAAAAATTAAAAGGCGGCATCGATTTAGAAAAAAAGGCGCTCTGAGTGCAGTTATGCTCAGAACAAAATATGCAAACCATGCATTTGTTTCGCCACAATTTGATTCTGTGACGCAATAATTTCCAACACTAGAGAAAAAATTACCATTTGAACAAGATGTGCAGGATAGTTGATAGAAAAAAATTCAAAAATCGAAGATAAAAACATCTGCTGATACCAATGATCAGTTTTATTTCTAATGGTTTTCTGATTAATTAGTGTCGGAATTAATTGAGGGATAATCATTGAGAATAATATTTTCCGTTGTTAATTTTTAAGCTCGATTGAAGATTACGGAACCAAATGTTCCATTTCCTGTTTTACAATATTTTTTCGAGACATTAGAGGAAATATTTTGTAGTATATAATATACAGACTATATGTAGAAAGAAAATTTATGCATAGAATCAGTGCGAAAATATCTGTTCAGTTGCTTCCAAATTTGCAATGATGTTTACAAGCATTTGTTACTTTCGTAAAAATGTAGAAATCCTTCCATGAAAAGCAACTGCAAATTACAAATTTATTCACAAGTAATCCGGAGTTTTATATATTCAAATAGGTTCTTCCATTTGTAAGAGTTTCGTTTCAATGAAAGATCGTGAAAACAGTTGTGCATTTCCTCTTTCGTAATTCGTTTCTCAAAATTCTTCCCCGAGATAAATATCCTGTAAAAGTAGGTTCTTTAAGCAACTGGAAGTAAAAAATTAAAACACGGGAAAATTCCGCAGGAAAAGGACCAATAGAGATGCTTTTTATTCTTTTCCCAGAGGAATATATATTTTCTTTAGCTCATGTTTCACGTTTGGGGAATTCCACAAATTTATTCTGGAGAATTCTTTATATTTTTTTCTATTCTCGCAGTGAATCCGAGCTCGTAATAATAATAGCAAAAAGAAATACCCGGATTCTTTTTTTTTTGCTCTTACCTACACTAGGTGATACTGCTTTTTTTCGAATACATCTGGCATATATAACAAAAAATAAATAACTGAAACTTTTACGAACAAAATAAAGAAAATAGTGCTATCGTTCAGAAAAGAAGCATTTAGAATTTAAAATTGAAATATTAATATTAGCATAAACTTCCTGCCTTTCGCTTTCGGTTCTAGAAACAGCCGTGAAATCATGTATAATAAAAACGGCAGTTTCCCTACTCAGTCGACTTGTTGTTAACAATGCAGCGGGGTGGTTCAGTATTATCTAGAATTTTTCTAAACCAGAATTTTAAGAAAACTTATTTTGAATTTTGTACCGCGGTCATTTGCCTAAGTCATATTTTTATGATTGTGTTTTTCTCTGCCTTAGCAGGGCAATGGTATAAGCAACAAAAAAACACGAGTGAAGTGAGTCTCCAAGAATCGTTAGCCGTATAATGTGAAACTATTATTTCGAATGTTAGGTTTGAAAATGGTTCTCACTCCCCCCCCCCCTTTTTTTTTTCTCGTTCTGCATTTGAACTGCTTTGCTTTCGGTTTAAAACACGCTTCGTTCTTTGTTAAGCGCCAGTTGCAACATCTTGCAGGTGTTGCCAACACCCATTAGCAAAATATTTTTCGATTTGAAAAAAAGAAAGGATTTTGAAATTATAACGTAGGAAGCATTTTATGTACGCAATGTAAAAGTAGAAGAGAAATAGATTTTTTTCGTCGAATATTTTCTAACTGTGCTTGAAATTCAGTTTTCATCAAAAGAAGGTTATGAGATATTTTAAAATTCATTTCATGTCAGATTTTCTTTTATTTCACCTAATCATTGCTATTAATTTCTGTTTAAATTAATTAAAGAAATTAAATAACTTCACACATGTGAAATTTCTAATCGATCATATTGTAAAATATATCTTATACGTACAGGGTGGGAGCGTCTAGTTATAGCAAATTCGGATAGATTATTTTTATGTTTAACTTGGGGTCACCGAATATAGCGTCATAGTATAATTAATATGTGAAGTTTGTGTCATGAAAATTTCAATAAATAAGAAATAAGAGAAAACAGATGTAAAAATCGTTATTGAGAACTTTCAATACAACAGATTTTCGAAATGTCGAACCATTCAAACAAATGGCATGACAAAGTCTGGAAATCGAAATTCGCAATTTTTTTTTGCAAGTACTCCAAGGTCAATTTCCTTGACTTCGTTTTCAATTACTACTCTCAAATTATGTGAAATACAATGTGTCATTCAAATGTCTCTATAAAAAAAAAGCCACACGGGTTAAGACACGTGGAGTAAGTTGGCCATTTTATGACATTGTATGTTTTCATAATGGAATCCAGTTCGATCAGTCTAAGGTGAAAATGTTCCTCGAAGAGATCGACGTTTCGCTGAATGTGATGAGGTTTAGAACCATCTCGCATGAAGCAATAATCTTGTATCTTTCGTATGCACTTTGATGTCGTTCCGCTATTTATGTTGTGATGACCACAATCTTATAGGGAAGCTTCCATGTTGGGGCATCACTATATGCGTCATCTGTTGGAACAAAATCGGTAGGATTCGTAATTAACGTTTTCCGTGTAATTAGACTATGATCTCTATTCAGAGACCCAAATGTAACTCAAAATATTTGCCTTAATCTATTTTATCTGAATTTGTAAATATTAGACTCTGCATACTGTACGAGACACCCTCAGTTATGTACAGAAAATTACAAGAAACGTTATGAAATAGAAATATCCATTGAAAGATTTTGTAAAATGAAACTAAATGTGCTTAATATAATTTTTGTCGGATGCTTTAAGTATATTATAGTTGAAATAACAAATAAAATACTATATATATATTTTTTAAAAACTGGGTTCAATCTCTTGCAGCAGATAGAAAACGAAAATTTAAAGCATCAACAATAAATTAGTAGAATATATTTTCATGCATCTAAAAAATAAATTGTGAATATAATTCAAAGCTTCTGTTCGTAATCCAAAATAAACCGTATGCGTGCTTTGTATCATCAATATCTATTATGCTTTAAAAATAACTACAATGATTGATGGATTGCGCTGCTAATGTCCATCAAATTTTGAAGCTAGTGCCAGAATTATTGAATAGATTTAAAGTAATTCTAAACGAAAATCACCCTGAGGAACCTGACCATCTTTAACACATTAAAAGCGGGAGTCGTAGTACTACGATTTGATCCGAGATTACCTAGCATACTTCCGTCAAGATCCCCCGCTCTTAATATGCTAACTTTAAACTTCCAAATAATTCGGCAAAAAACGAATTTTAAAAGAAAATAGAAACTGTAGTAGATTTATACTAAAGACTAGAGTGAAATTTTAGTATTTAGGCTAAAGTGAAAAAAAAATAACTACTAGAATTTTAATTTTATATATTCAAATTATGTATGTATATACAAACTGCATTATATTTTAGGTAATAGTTATCATTGTTCTAACTCATACGAAGTTAATTTTATTTCTTTATAGATTATAGCAGCTGCATTACTTTTATCTCCTTTTTTTTGGGCAATAGATGGCGATGCTTGATTAGTTATTCATTCCACTGTGTATTACAATGTTAATAAAAATTGAGACGATATGTTGTTTTGTTAAGCTGCGGGGTTTAAGGTCTTATCTTCATGTTTCTGCCTGTTTAGCGTGAATATAATTATTAAAAGAAATGTTCCAGAAAAAATAGTCCTATTGCTTAAATAGTCACGGATTATAATTATCTACATTACACCAGATTGGCGCGAAGTTTCTCCGGCACCACAAGATTATTTATTAACGTGTAATCCAGAATAAATGCAAAGCAAGGGCAGCTTAGTACAAAATAATTAGTGCTTATTTTGAAGAAATTAGTGGCTTAATCATTTATTTAATAGTAGGAATGATTTATAATCCATGTACATATAAATTCACCCTCATTTAAGGATTTCAAATATTTTAACAATTCACGCAAAATGGATAAGCAGGTTATTTTTTTTTTCAAAAAATCATTCATACACATAAATTTCAAAAAAATTATAAAGTAAAAATAGTATACATCGAATTATTTAATGAATGTGAAATTTATAGTTAAAAGTTGGATATTTTATTTAAAAATAAAGGGAAAAATCTTTACCATTGAAACAGTTCATTGTTTATCCTAGAAGGTTCTTGTAAACTATTGGGAGTAAGTACTTCTTCTTAAAGGAAAATAAACATATTAAAGTTTTTTATTGTCTTATTGAATCACCAATTTTTTTAACTTTTAATTCAAAGGGGTTTTTGCATTTTTACTTAAAAATTTCGATTATTTCGAATATTTTTTTTAATAATTTGACGATAATATAAATCAGGGGATTATATATTTGTTTCTAGCCATTGGTTTTTGCATTTAGCAATGTTATAAGGTATCAGTTTCGATTAAATCAATATGTTTTCTTTCATGAAATGTAAATCTCAAAACTCAATGTAAGGTATTTAACCTATTATCAATGTTTAATTAAAGTTGGTTAGAGTGTGAAATATCATTCACAGAAATAGCAATCAATTTTAAATATTGTGAATCCAACTGACATCTTCAGTTATTATTTTAATAAATAGAAAAACGGATTGAAATTCTTCAGATGTATTCCAAATTTCAATCCAATTCTATTGTTAAAAATCCAACTTGCAAACAGGTTTGGATTGCGGCTGAGTAAAAAAGCTTAGGAATCTCTTTCAAAAGTTTTATGTCTTACGCTATTTTTCAGAGCATATTTTTTTAATTTGAGAGCTCTTTGGAATTTGGGATAAAAATCTATAGAGAAATTTTCATTCAGAAATTAAATTGCTACATTAATTGAATTTCAGTTCATTTAAAAAAATTTCATGAATTAAGAAAACAACCTTTGTGTTAATTTATTTTCAATCATAATTAAATACGTCGAATTTAATAAAATAAGTTTTATTTTTAATAATAATTGTCACTAAAAGGCTTTTATTATTAAAAATCGGTATCCATATTTTCAAACAAAACTTTTAGTATTTAAATAATAAATTATCTTTTCGCTGTCTCAAATTTTTAGAAATTTATTAAAAAATTTTGTAGATATATAATCAATGAAAATATATAATCAAGTTATATTTTTTTATTGTTTTAAGACTGTGTTATAAATAAAAGTACTAAAAGAAGCCATAAAGACCAATCATAGTATTAAAAAAAGGCAAACAAAAAGGAATTTAGAGGAAATGTGAATTTAGTGTATTCATTTAAAATACAAATAGTTTAAACCATTTGAATAGGCATTTACAATATAAAATCATAAATTTGAATCAGTTTTATTAATTTCAACATTTTTCAGTAAATATTGCATTTAAAAAACTAAATCTGAAATGTAATTTTGATGTCTTTATTTACTATGCTAAATAAAATTTTAAATACCGTATGCTTGTTTTACGATTATTTATTTTTTAAATATATTAAAGAAAAAAAGGCAAACAAAAATATGTATTTTGAGATATTTTTCATAAAGAAAAAAAAAAGATTTAGAAAAATTCTTCATCGTCTTTATGTCTGTAAAAATTCCATTATGGAAGGATTCTTTATCTTAATGCAAAATAAAATGAAAATTTGAAACCAATTTCTTATATTACATCAACACATTTCATTAAAAACAGATTGCTATACAGTCTATTGCGGTTTAACGAAATAGGATTTTCCTCATGAAAAAAAATTAGTTGCTCTATCCACATTTACTCACTTTTGAAATTTTAAATTAGATATAGTATCCGTAAATGACAAAGAAACAAAAAAAAACAGCTTTATTTCCATATAAATTATGTTGGAATAAAATGCGGAATGATCCAGAATGCCTCTGTTAAACATATATCCGAAACTCTCACGTCGTTGAAAGCATTCACATCATTTCTGCAAAAGAAAAAAAAGCAAATAAATTCCGTTTTCAATCAAATGTGGAATCAGGAAAAAAACCTTCTGGACATGAAAAACAGCCGGCAGCAATTTCTTTTATGGCTGGGAGGGAGGAGGATAGAACATCTGCATATCGTATAAAACCGTGAGATACATTATTTTTCTTTCTGTTTTTCACTTTTATTTGTTTTTTTTTCGCTGGCTCAATGAAAATAAAACTTCTAAACTTAGAGAGAACGAACGGAGCTGCTGGGAAGAATAATTCCCGTTTTTCTCATTTAAATGTTGCCTCGAATTCTCATCTTTCAGAGATAGAAGATAATTCTTATTACATCTCTTTTTATGCACACATAAAACAACATTTGTAGTGAGCATAATGTACGTGGAAGGCATTGTTTTAACGATTAAGTATGTTTAAGTTACGGTGACAGGGGAAAACAATGCTACTGTAAGCTCATAGTTTAAAATGTATTCACGCTCATTCCTTTCTTCTAACAAAAGGATTTTCTGTTTTATTATTATGTTTTCTACCATAAACATGTTTGAGTACACTTCAATAAAAATTTTCTTCAGTTTGAATACAGTTTATTTTTTTTCCCTTTAATTCCAAGAAATTTTCAGAACAGAGTAATTTTCGAATTCTTCATCAAAAAGACAGTGAATAAAAATTCTTATTTGAAAAATTTTGGAAATTGTTAATTTATTTTTATATATTTTGCAACTAAGAAATAAACATATGAATTACTTAACATTTTTATTTGTTTAAATTCAAAAAATGAAAATAATTGTGTTGTATCTGAGAAAGATGGAAACAAAAACAAATCATTATAATTACATTGCATACACATTTTTAATTAATTGTCCCTCAAAAATTTTACACCTTATCAAGAGTTATTCGTTTTGATAAGGAAATTTGTAAAAAAAAAAAAAAGAAGAAATTTGGATAAATTAGATGCAGTGAAGAAATCTTTGGAAAGCGGATAGAAATTCTTCCAAAATTTTATTACCCGAATGAAAACATGACTTCTGAATGAAAAATTGGTAGTGTTACATGGTTGTGTCCTTTCAAATGGAATATACGAAGTAAGCCATCTAAATATGGGATCAAAATATGGACTTTATGTGACAGTAAAACTTCGTATGTACTGAAAACACAAATTTAACCTGGAAAAAAACAATGGTCAAAGCCAGATAAAATCAGATAGTATGTGTAATAAGTGGTTTTACTCATGGGCTTTCGGGGAGCAATATTGCATGCATTAGTTTTTTCACATTCTTCTAAATTGGAAAGCTTCTTCTAAAACGAAAAATAACTATGATTGGCTTCATTAGAAAAAAGTAAATCAGAGCTTCCCGAAAAAGAAATACCAAACAAATAATTTCACGGATCTTTATTCTATTTTACAGAAGACACAACATTTGCAAACTACATATCAGAAAAGAAGAAGAATTGTATTCTTATGAATACTTTGCACCATGTCAAAGAAGTTAGCAACAGATCTGACCAAAAAACAATTAATGATCTTAGATTATAAGTCAACTAAAGAGGCTGCCGATACACTTTATCAACTTTTAAACACATACACTTCTAAAAAAACAAATCGCTGACCAATGATAGTATTCTGCAACGGGTTTGATATTTCTGCATACAATCCATTTGCTCTATATACTTCAATACATAGCGAATATAATGAAAACAAATAGATTAAATGAAGGCTTTGTTTTGGTAAAACTGGAAAAACCATTTTTCCACCCATTGAAGCAAGATCACTCTAGCAAGAAATGAGAACTCAATAAAAATAGTGAAACGAATATAAAGGGAAAACGTGCAATCGGGAATGAGCCATTGTGTACCCAACTTGCAAACTGTAAGCTTGCACGTCAAGCATCTGCATCATCAAGCAAGGGCAACAATACTAAAATGTTATGCTGTAATTGTAAGATTCGCATTAGCAAATCTCATGTAAAGTATCATTGTTCAAATTGTATATAAATATAAGTTTCTATTCCAAATATTTTATTTTTATAGATGCTTTATATTATTAGATCTATTTTTTATATTATTATTGTTTAACCCCTTTCTTAACTGACCTGTTAATTATTGCAAAAAAGTTAGTTTTCTGAGTCTGATCATATTGCCCCAAGCGCTACATACGTGAAATAAATGCGAACAGAACAGCAGGGGTATTGTATATATCGGTACATATATTGTAAATCAAAAGTTTAATCTTCTCTGAAATTTGCTTTATTATTTGCCAATCTTATTGAAAATTTACAAAGAAATTTTCTTCTACGTTTGGCCTGGTTTAACTGTTTTATAACATTCAATCTCATCTAAGAATTACTTTTTTTCTTTGCCAAGCTTTAAATCTCATCGTACCTCATTTCCAGAGTTCTAAAATTATTCAAGATAAAGCAAAAATAGGATGACTGAAAAAAGATGATAGATTTTTTTCATCGAATTAAACGAAAAAAAGAAAAGTTATTTCTTGGTTTTCTTTTATATATTTTTCATTTAAAAAAAATTCATCCGTCATACAATCTTAAAAGGCTCTAGGAAAGATTTATAAAGCCATGCGTTTTAAACTAAACAAAAAAAAATTATGATAACGGAAAAATAGTAATACAATATTTTTGTTAATTACATGTAACCAGTGGGCTTTAAGCTCCATTTTGTATTTAGAAACTCCTACATTCCTCAAATTTGGACTAAAATCCTTTAAAATTGTATATTATAGATAAGATTTAATCTGTAGTCTCAAGCTTGTAGGGACCTTTAATTTTTTTGAGGAATTATCTAAAATCCTAATAATTTTCGTTTAGTAATTTTATGGCTAAAAATTAATTTTCAAATGGATAAATTACATAGTTTTGCTTGGAATTGAAATTTTAATATCTGAAGAATGGGGTTCCGATAATACTTTAGGTAAATATATATTTCGAGATGCATTATCATATAATTAACTGAAAAGCAGTAGCAAAAAATGTCAATGATACCATTCAGACGGTTATCTATTTTACTGTCCGAAAGCTTCTAGCAAAATGCTTTTATAATTATTCAGAAATCAATAAAAAATAAATAAATAAACAACCATTATTATTGTTTTCCCCACTTTTCTGTACTAATCATAATTTTTTTTTTTCAAAATGATATCAACCAAAGATTCAATAAATAAATTATTTTTTTGTTAACAATGTTAAACAATATATATATATATTATTTTTAGTGGCTTTACAACATTGATGTTTTAATATTTTCTTATCTTTGTGACAAACAATTCTGTTGAGAAAACCAGTAACTATAGCTTTTAATCTCATCAGCCTTAAATGAAATTGTTTAAAAGGTATAATGAGTAGCTATTCAGGAAAAGGAAAAACATGTTACAATATATCTTAAATCTTTGTCCCTAAATAATTGAAGTTGACATAGTTCAACTATGTAACTAAACACTGTTCTTTCATTTTTATCTTCTGAAAACGACTAGGTCGGCTACAAAATTAACCGCACAAAACACGAGCCAGCTTAAATTAACAAAATAACTGACTTTAATTAAAACGGATTTAATAAACGCATCAATCAGAATCTTTGGAACAGCGTAAACATGGCAGCACTCGCGACATTAAGTGCGGTGTTATGCAAAGTTATTTTAATAAACTCTCGAAAAGAAACTGCTTTTTCATGGGAAGTTTAAGTAACACATTTTATAATTTTCACTGCTTCCATCCCTGTTGCTGACGTTTACGGTCTGAATCAACCTGGAAAAAAGAAAGATAATCTTTGTACTTTTATTTTCAGACAAGAAACTTGGATCTAATAATGTTCAACTTTCACTTCCTTAATACAAAAAACTCAGCTACTTTGGCATTGGCATGTTTATACGCGCTGTTGAGCCGCAGACACGGATTTCGGCGGCCGACTTGGGAGATTAAAGTATTGATTTTCTTTTTATGGATCCGGATGAATTTTGTTTCTTGTCTTTTTCTGTTAAATTTAAGGTTTATTTGAGATCGGTTTAAAGGTCGTTGTGCTTTAATGCTTCAATGTTTCATCGTTGTAAAGCTTGTTTATCCAATATGCTTCCTGAACTGATATCAAGAGCTGACAAGTTTAAAATTACATTGGTTTATAAGGAAAACATTAAAAAGACCCCTATGAAGCAGTTACTTAGCCTAAGGTAGTTTTTTTTCTTACTAGGATATTTGTTAATTTCAATATTGTGTTTTATATATACTTGGGTAATTAACTGTGGTCATTGAACAAATATCCAGTAAGCAATAACATATAAGCTATGATAAAATGAACATATATTTTGAATGATGTCCCGAAAAATAAAAAAAATATATCATATATTTTGAATAACAATAACCCAATCAGCAATAATTAGTGTATACTTTGAAGAATATGTACCTTACCAATAATGATTATAATATATTTTGAATAAAAAGCATCCGACCAACAAGAATTATAATATATTTAGAATAACATATACCTAAACAACAACATTCATCATTTTATTTCATATATTTTGAATAACGTACCCAAAAAGCAATAAATTTCATATCTCTCATATATATTGAATAACAAATACCCAACAAACAATAATTCTCACATGTCTCAAATATTTTGAATAACATGTACCCAGCAAACAATACTTCTCACATGTCTCAATATTTTGAATAACATGTATCCAACAAATAATAATTCTTATATATCTCATATATTTTGAATAACAAGTACCCAAGTATCCATGTATCCCAAATATTTTGAACAATTGAGATATTGCCAACAAACAATAATTATCGTATGCCATAATCACACCGTTGGAGCTAATTGATGGATTTGGTATTGTTATTCTTATTATGAAATCATCGAAAAGAGTTGACTCGGAAGGTTACCAATATAACAATACCCCTTTCGACTTAAAGAAGAATCTAGCCTATAAATGAGAAAAGAGAAGAAAAAAAGAAGTTAATATACAACGTGTAATGAAAAAAAAAACTCATGGTCAATTTATAATTGGATGATAAAGCCATTTAAAATAAATTTTTTTCAATGGCTTAAAACAATGAGTTCAAATCATTTTTCATGAAACATGTGAAAAGATACATAAAAAATGTTAAGATCCGTCCAAAAGGTATCAGCCCTTAACAATGAGTTGAAATTCACAGCTTGAACATCCCTTCTGTGTCTGCTGTCTTAACCAGAGCAGCTGGCTAAGATGGCTTATTTTAAAAAATGAGAAATTTAAGAATTCTGTATAATTTTGAAATTCGCTAGTTTTAATTTCCGTTATGTCAAGATGAATTATTGGCACTGCTATTTGTTCTACTGATATTTTTCAAAGAAATGAAATTTTTCGTAGAAAACTTGGTAGAAACTAAATCCATTTAAAAATTAATTATTTCATACATGCCTATTTCCTTCAGAAACGTAAATTAATATTAAAACAGTGATCAGTAAAAAACCTATTAAATCATCAGTTTCTAATGACATTGTATTATAAAATAATGTTTTCTAATAACCTGTCTGTTTCGAAACAGTTTAAAACAGTTCTGAGGCTTAGGTAATTAATCCTTTTACTTTTAATTAAACGGTACGAAATATTTGACATTATTTGTTAATAACAGACTTAAAATATTGTAAATTTTATCTGTTAATAAGGGAATATTATCAAATATATCATTTGTTAAGAGTATTAATGTTGTAACTAATGTCACATAATCTCTCTGTATATATTTTATGAAATTAATAAAATAACTTTGTATATATTTTTAAAAATTGTAATTAATTGTTTGCTAAAATTTTTAGTTTAATTGCTTGGACAGATTCATTGTTGTCCAAGCAATTAAACTAAAAATTCAAAAAAATTGTCCAACTAAAAAAAAATTATGCAACTAAAAAAAAATTGTCCAACTCACTGTTGCTCATAAATATATTCTAAAAAAAATTTTAAAGCTTAATTTACATAATTTTATACCTTACTTCTCCAATCAAAATATTTGTATGACGTTTAATCGTTCTGTAAATCGTACATGAAGTTCATAATTTTATGATAACTCAAATCAAGATATTTGTTTAATAATCGCTTAATTGGAATGTGTAGTTCAAATTTCTTACTTATTAAAGCGTTATAAATGTTGTAAAAGTACCTGAAATATGAAATGAAACTATACTCGCTAAAAAAGCACTAAAACTAGTGTAAATACTAAAATTGGTTAAAATGATGCAAACATGCAGAATAATAAAGGTGACTCTAATTTTAAAATCATATGAGCAACAGAAATGTTTTTAAAACGAGCTTTTCGGTAATTCTTGCAAATGCTTTACATTATTAAAGTATGAAATTTTGCATCTGTCTAGTCGTAAAATTTTCATAAATTACTCTGTGTAATTCCAGCTCAAAAGTGCAGCCGTTGACAAATTGTGTCATAAATCATGTACAATTCGAAATCGATCGAGTAATAAAGAAAGCAGTAATGAATTATCAATGTCTCTTAGCATATATAAGGTTGAAATTTAAATTTTAGAGACATAATGTTCTTGCTGGCCTTAATTTACTTCTATTCATTCATTGATGATACTATAAGGGATTGTATCTACATTCTGATGTGTCACTCTGCATTTAGAGTATTGAGGATAACAATTATTTAAGAGATTCCAAATCATTTAAACTCCCTTCTTAAGTCACAATACAGGTAATGAATAGTTGGTTATGCTTTCAACACTGCCTTGGATTCTGTTTTTAGCCACACATGAACTCTCACTAAAATAATTAGTGATTTAGGTAGAAAATTAGGTAAAAGAAATTGAACATGAGCCCATTCAGTTATGACAAATCTGTAAGATTTTTCAGGGATGCACTGAAGATTGCTATGAGAAATCCTAATTAAGAGTTGGGTACACTCGTCAGAATACTGAAGCCGTTATTATAACCTCGATTTCTTAATTTTCACAAAATGACTCCACACTTACAGAAAACTGATATATTCCCGAATTTTCGTTTCGTTTTTGGATATTATTGCCCCTTTACTGTAGTAATTCAGCGTTTTCTGTTATTGCTTACAGAAAAAAGAAACCCGACCAGCAATCCTATACATCTTATTAGCACGAAATGCACAACAATATTTTGACAATATCGTCCAGCATTCAGAATATCGAAGAATATTGCATAACTATCGGACAATAATCTGTCCTAATAGGGAAATTACGGTAAATCAATCAGTTTATTCTTCAAATTGCCAAAAGGGAAACTAATACACTAAGTCTCCGACCCGCCCAAAAGCACACGGAAAACTAAATAACCGAACCACCGTGACAGTATTATTGATGGGAGCTCTGATTTAGACCTACGGACCATCCCAGTCACGGTACAAGCTTTCTTTAAGGAAGTATATCACGTCATCAATGAGAGGAGCCAGATTTCCATCTTTTCATGTACCCACAGCGATGGCGAGTATCAACCGCCATGCCAGAAGTTAAGCATCCTCAATTACGAGATGCCCCCTTGGGGATAGGCAAAAGGGAGAAATTCTTTCACAGTTTTTAAAATTTTCTTTCATTCAAACCCATCTCTTTGCATATTTATGGAAAATGAATGAAACTTGAAAACACCAATCAGTTTTTCAAATTCCACAGTTATGAAATTATGATTTGTGAATACATAGATGAAAATCCTTATAATTCTAAATTATTTGACTATCAGTAGGAAGTTTGGATTAAAAATTCATTAACTTATTGTTGGTTTGCCTAGGACTTATTGAAAGTCAGAAAAAAGAATAAGAAAAAAAGAATCAGAATTAGGGAAAAAATATATTTATTTACTTAGTTCTTTCGCACTCTTCCTATTTTTTTCCAAAAGTCAGAACTCGGAAGGAAACTCGAAGATGGGTACTCAGAAGCATGAATCAGAGATTCAGATGGTCCAAATGTAAATTTATAATTTGCAGATACCTCGGGAAAAATCTTTACAATTTTCAACGTTACCAACAAGCTATCTTGTCTTTCAGATACTAAAATTATTGACTTCGTTGGACTAAAATTTGTCTCTTAGCCAGTTTAGACAGGTTGAACCTTTTAATACATATCTGAAGAATACTTTCACTTTTTTTCATTGATTTTAGCTATTTATCATTATTTTTTTCTTTAAAAAATGTCAACTACTGGAATAATTGATATTTGTCCTTTCATGGAGTTTCTTTGATTCATCCTCAACGATAAATGTGTTAAAATTTTAAAATATAAGGGTTATTAGAAAGTAGTTTCAATTACAAAATTATTAGCTAAAAGCTTATCGAATTCAGAAAAAGGGAATTAGAAAACAGATAATGATTTCAATAGGGAAAAAAAACATCTGTACTTATTTCTTTCTCACTTTTCCCATTTCTTTTCAAAAGTAAGAGCAAGTCAGGAGGAAACTTTTACTATTACTTTGATTTTTCATCTGGATCTGTTGGGGAAAAAATTGGGACAAGAGAAAAATTGGTTGGATAAAACCTATTTCCTACGAGAGCATTTTCGCTCTTCCCTCCCTCCCGCACTAAAAAAAGAGGGAAAAATGTTGTCTCAATTTATTTCCGAAAGCAAAGAATTCTTGTCAACACTTACTTAAAAGCCTAAGAAGGGAAAAAAATCCGAGAATAGAGCCTTTCTGCTTAAAACGGGGGAGGACAATTCCCTGAACTTCTCTTAAGAGCTTCAGTAGGTACTCATTTTGTGTCGTCTTAAAAAATAACAGTCAGATGGGATTCAAGAAGAATCATATTACGAGCACAAAGCACTGGGCTAAAAATAATTTAAAGTACAGATTACTTAAATGTTTATTCGTTTTCAAACAACCCCCTTGGCAAAAATTTATTTAAAAAATGTAATAAAAATATAAATCAAACAAGATAATAAATAAAAGCATAGTTAAATCTTGTATTCAGAAATTTAAGCATTTCGAAAAGTTTTATAGTAAAGAAGATTAACAAATAAGGAAATTAAATTTTTATTTAATAAATAGGAATCAAATAGTTTTCATCTAACAAACTCCTAAATGTCCTTGCACGTATTTCATTAGGACTCATTTTAACTCATCTTAAAATAATATGAATCAAATAGTTTTCATGAAACAAACTCCTAAATGTACGAATTTCATTAGGACTCATTTTAACTCATCTTAAAATACGGCTATTCATGTTCCTAAAGGAATCATGTTACAAACACATGAAACTGTGCAAAAAATAATAATTGCAAAACCGATTATGTAAATGCTTATTCGTCTTCTACAAATTCTAACATGAGAGATTGTGTTTTTTAAATGTTATAAAAAAGCAAAGCGAAGCAAATTATCAAGTATCAACTTCGGTATACTATATATTTAGAAAATTTTATCAAATCAAATAACTATAATAAAAATGAATTTTAAAGAATGATGAAACTGAATTTCTTTTTAATATTGTTTAAATTTATTTTTGCTTTATCAAACAATTTCTTTTAATTTAGATGTTTTACTCTATGAGAAAAAAAAATATTAATTTTAAATTCTCGTTATTTGAGAATCCAGTTTAACGGTCATAAATGTCATTCCAAATTATCAGATTTTGAATTTAAAAAAAACTTTAATATCGCATATTCCAAAATAAGTGCATGCATCTCGAGTTTAAAGGGAGGAGATCAGGCATGGAATTGTTTTCGTCATAATGGCAAGAAATTTCGTTGGTCATTAGGACTTCTTTACAAAAAGCTGTAGATATTTGGTGCATGGCAACATTATTCCTATATGAGTACTATGGCTCTCCATAACCGTTTTTATTCGCAAAACTGAATGTTCCACTGCGATTTCAATTTCATGAAGATGGCGAATATTGATGCCTTTCAAATGTGAAAATGTTGCGAAGTGTTTTGAGAGTCCCCATTGGTTAACCGGAAACATTCAATATTGTTGCATTTGAAAGACAACATTATTGAGGATGTCTGTGTGCGCATTGACGATTTATTGCATTCACCTGTGGAGCGAGAATAATTTTTTGAGAATAGAAAAAAATTGTTGAAAGCGACAGGAAACATATCGAAACTATTTTGAAAGTTTTATCGCGGTGCGAACTAGCTATCGTTGATTACTACTTTTATATCAATTAATCTGGAAATCATAATTTGGAGAATAATGCAATTGTTGTGAGTTGTAATTGATGTAAGAAATTTTATTTGATGTGAGTTTTACTTGTTAAACCTTTTATAGTACTTTTAAATAAAACTTATTCCTGTATATTTAACTATACTATATAATGCTAGTTAATTAGTTCTAAAGCAGTAAGAGACAGAATTTGGCAGGCAAAAATTTTAATTCTACTTACTAATTTAGAATGAAATTCTATTTTAGCATGGATCCTTGTTTTAGTGAAAGCTATTAGGTTGTTCGGAAAGTAATTTCGTTTTTTCCTGACAAAGGATTTAATTGCATTTTTCGCACCCAATTTCATACTTAAACCGCAAAATCATTTTATGTTTTAAGAGCTGATATAGCAAGGCTTGAGTGTGAAAAAGTGCAACTGATTCTTCGCAGTAGTTTTTGGATGGTGCCCTTTTAAATATGGAGAGCAATAAACAGCATTTTCGTCATTTTTTTCTTTTTTGCTATAAAAGGTAAAAATGCTGTTCAAGCCAGAAATAAATTAGTCAATATGTGTGGAGAAGATGTGTTAACAGTACATCAGTACCAAAACTGATTTGCAAAATTTTTCCTTCAAATGATTAGGCCAAAAACCACCTCGATCAGTTTTTTTTTACAGCAAAGACCAAAACTTTTATGAGCGTGTAATCATGTTACTACCAAAAATATGGCAAAAGGTATTAGACCAGAATGGCAATTTTATAATTTAATAAATAATTTATTCATTAAACGAAAATTTCTTTTAATTTTGACAAAAAAATACGAAATGACTTTCCGAACAATCCAATATATATATGTTATACATGATGTTAACATATATATAGTTTACTTATAATTATGTGAAATAATGACAATACTTATCATTATATACACATTTTTATTAGTGTTTTATAAAAATGATATTAAAAACTTAAACAAAGTGAACAAAAATAATGTATAATTCATTGTTTTTAAAAAAGTATAAATTTATTTTATGCAAATTATTGATAGTATTATTATATGATATGGATATTACATTTGCTTTTATTAATCGCTACATTTAAATATATATTACATAGAGTTAACATTATGTTTAATTATCTAATATCTATGTTTAATTATTAATAGTTACTAAAACCATGTTTAATTATCTATAAAAATTGTCTTTCATAAAATTATATTTAAGCGATTAAAGAAAAGAAACGGCAGTAATAACTTTAAATATTGTTGTTAAAAAACAGAGATATTGACTTATGCATAGTTAGGATTTAAGATGGTTTCCAGAGATTATTTAAGAAAAAAAAATTGAGCTTCCTCAGGCATCTTGTATTTAATTTTATCTATTTATATTATCTTGCCGAATCTGAAATATTACGAGCATTGAAACCTTCAAATACCCTAAAACTTGGTATTTCAATTTCATCATAATTTTAAAAAATAGTTTGGATCTAAAAAGTACGATAAGTAGGTCATTGCCCATTTTTCTATAATATATTTACACTGTTTGTTACTGATCAAATTTAAAAAAGGGAGGAAGAAGAAATGATTCGAAACAAAACAAGAGACGCATGACAATTGGAATTGTTTTAGCTGCATCGATCTTATTCACAAGCAGCTACAATGGGAAAAGAAAATTAAAGCCAACACAATTGCACTCTTTCAATCAGGAAGAAAGTGGGGCTCTTAACTAAAGGGACAGTTATTGCTGTCGTATTTCTTCCAAGATTGCATTTCTCAAGGCAACCAAATTAACTGTAACGAATCTTGGTGCTTCACTGGTTTACACTTAAGAGAAATGGTCTAGTTTCTTTATTTATGTTTTTTCTAGCAATTAAAATGGAAAAATTCATGGCAAATCTGGGCACTAATGACAACTTCACCAAAAAAAAAATTCACAAAAGATCTAAAAAAGAATATTCTGAGCAATTTGCATTTGCTAATAATGGCTATCTGTAATGTTCTTATCGTTTATAAATATAAAAATAAAATATTTGTCAAAAATGTGGATTGAAAACTTCAGAGTTTCTAGTTCCAAACAGCGTAGTTTAATAATATTTTAAATTTCAATAGCTTATTTTGTTTTTAAAATGTTTCTTTAATTACATGTCACTGACAATAGATTCACAAAAAAATCATATCATATATCTCTGAGTCTATGATAATCGAGCAAAATGAAAAAAAAAAAAGTGATCTTCAAAATTATGTTTAAAATTATTTTTAATAAAACATCATGAAGTGAGTCATCACGTTGTGAAACGTTTGATGCAAATATTTTAAATTTAAAAAATGCACTAAATTTATTTTTTTCAAAAAACCTTTTAAAGCCACATTAATTATTTTTTTAAAAATTAGAAAATACCTACTTTTTTTAAATTTTAAAATGGAATATAATTGAGTATTATTTTATAGTTCCAATTAAATGTTATTTAAAAAATATTTTTATGTGAACTCACTGGATTTAATAAGAATTATATATTTTTCTGAACTTAAATACATCTTCGGATATCTAAAAAAATCGACCTTGAAACACAAAATTCAAACCTTGTGTTTTTTTAATGTTTAATTAAAACTTTTAATATCAACATTATTTACTTTCTATTAAAATAAAAGCATTTAGAGCATTTCAGATATATTTTAATATAGTTATAATATCATTTTCAAATAAAAGTATTACAATGCATTTCTTTCTCTGAGCCCTTCAAATAGACATTTTAATTTTTAATTCCTTTCAGACAGAGCTGTTGATTGATTTAGAAT
>JAPMOQ010046669.1:222481-268054 GCA_026543055.1 Argiope trifasciata
ACCAATACGGAAACGAGAGTGATATTTTAAAATTTTCTGGTGGTTTCCATTTTTTAAAAATTTTTAAAGTCTTGTAAACACATTTTGAATGTGAATAATTTTCCTGAATATCTCACAATATTCTGAAAATTTCTTCACGGTCATAATTTTTATTGAAAACATTTTGAATGCTAAATTTTATATAAACATTTTTTAAAAATTTTAATGAAACTTTTGGAGCACTAGAGACAACTACTTGTATTTTAACAACAGTGCATAATTAATGAGTCTTGAATAAAATTTATAGTCTTCATAATGTTGTGATTGAAAAATAATAAAAACTATAATATTAGTTGAAATTCAGAAGTTAACGCTCAAAATATCATTTATGTTAATATTAAACATTCTACCGAAATGAAACAAGATTTTACACCCTATTGCGTACGAACAATATTTTCTTTGATTTCAGGAAGTTATTTACAGATTGAGACACTTTTAAAAACTTTTTTTGAAATAATAATTGCAATCTTTAATTACAAGAAAATTTGCTCGACCATGAAATTGGTTTCTGCTTTATGAGATTTCTAAGAAATCTTATTGTGCTTGACAGTTTCCACATGAACAACTTAACTTATAAGGAAACAGTCAAGCATAAGCAAATTAAATCCTTCCAAATCTTTTCAAACAAATCCCAAATAACTAAAAACGGTTTCTTCATAAGTTAATGAGAATTTCGTATTGATATCCAAGCATAACTTATCTCGCTTAATTTTTTTTTTCGTTTTTTTGTTAATATCATTAAAGTTTTTTCTGACATAAAAAAATATTAGAATTTTTTTATTACAATAAACGTATTATTTTAAATAAGATATTAATAAGAATAAATAAATTTATATGATCTTTGGATTTTTAACAAACTCTTCAAATTGAATTGTTCATTCTTTAATTGATAGGAGAGATTTTTTTAGTTTTTTAGAAAATTTTATTTGTATGAAAAGATTACAAATAATCCTAAATATTTGAACATCATTACGGAATTTTTAATTTATGCTTCATAAAATTGTTATCTATTTACAAGAAGTGTTCAAATAAAAAGGTACGAAACGTCACTGTGAATATAAATGAAGATTTTTTTCAAAGTATGCAACATAGGCCTATGTATATTTTGTATAAAACAGACAACAATTCTACTGATAAACGAGAAGAAGGATTGTTCCCAGAATTCCATGGGCCTTGGAGAAACCTAATCCTATACTGAGTTCTTGAGTTCGCCGTTTGTGTTGAACTTCTTCCCTTAAGGCCTTATCACACAGTGAAATTTCGCCAGCACTATTACGTTTCTACCCTCAAAAACCGGTCAAGCAAGTTTCATAATCGACAACTTTTTCTAACCAGCTAGAAAATGTCGTCGGAAATATTGTCCGCAAACGAAATTCAACCAATCATGTGAAAATTTGAAGTGACGTCACTTTCCTTGTCGTTTGCTGACGGAAAGTGCCGAAAATATTTTGCCATGTGATGAGGCCTTTAGGGTACCAATCACATGAAAATCGAGAGCGATACATCCGATCAGTAGGACGGTCGTCGAGATGCTACCACTTTAACATGGCCATTTCCGTGTGTGTGACCTTGGAGGCGTGTGGACGTGCGTTATCATGGAGCAGAGCCACACTCTCCATGAGTAGCTTTTGTTCTTGATGGACCTTCTGAACTGCTTAGTCTTTGGGGTGTTTCACAGTACACATCGGAGTTAATGGTTCTAATGCGCTCGATGAATTTAACAAGTAGAGGACCTTCTCAAGGACGCTGTGAAGTTTTAGGTCTTGTCATGGCCGCAGGAATTATGGGAACAAGGAATCATTGTCTCGTTAATTAGTGTGATTGTTGTGCGCTGGCCTATGGTGAATACTTTGAATAAAGTTTTTATTTATGCCCTCAATGCCGATTCGTGTCATTTCAATTGAGCACACCTTGTATCTTTCTACAATTTTTTATTCGATTCAAACTTCCAAAGAAAACGTAAACGAACAAAGCAGAATATAGTTAGAATGAGGGGCATGCATGCATTTTAATCTTTTTTTTTTCACTTTATAAAGGCATGTATTGAGGAAAATTTGTACAATATATATCATTTAAAATATTTTCCATCGTTTTCTACAATTTGTTTCCCATTTTTGTCCAAAAAATCTTGCAATTGACACCACTCTTAAATCGTAAGAAACAAAACCGACAATTAGCATAGGAAGGAGCAGCCTCAACGAAGGCTTTTAAATGTCTGATGGATTTTGACAGCAAAATTCTTCAAATAAAATGAAAAACACACACACAAAGAATATCAAAAATGCAATTTGGGGAGTTCCCTGATTGGGATGTTTATACCGTGAATAATTCAATAATAAGGAATGAAAAGAATTAAAATGATAGCAATAAAGTAATAGTAAGTTAGTAAAGCCCTCAAACATTCTCCTTTATATATATATATATACATACTTCGTGTGATAAACAAGAGATGTCTCTGATTCAAATAGATGCAAGTATCTATCAACTTGCTAACCGATATTTCACAGGGCGAGAAGGGACCAAGTACCGTAACGTCATATGTTGTATTGGCTTTCGTAAGTATATATTGAATACCCGTTAAAGTCATATATTTAAGAAAATTTGATCCGATAGTGATGTCGAATACAATTTCGAAGAATTCAAGCAAGCACCAGTTGAGCCCTAATCGACGAGAATTTGTTTCTGCTCTAAATTATAAGGTACAGGTACATAGTAATAACATCATTGAACCAATAGGAGAGCATAGTCAGAATTTCCAAAGAGTGTATGGAACTGCATTATGTGTCACAGCAAAAAGTCGCAAAGGGAATTTGGTTAGGAGAGAAAGCAATAATAGACGCAAAAGTGCAACAACTCTCTAGAGAAATAAGTGAGAAGCTCAAAGCATGAGAAATTATTACATCATATCCTTATAAGGCAATACCTATACCCACCAGATTTCATTTAACGATAATGTTGTGTCATGATTTTGTAAGATTTCGAAACATATCCAAAGAGAAACATTTTCAGAGAATTTTCTGGTAAAAAAAGCATACATTGTAAATATTAAAATCGCTATAATTGTGCTTGAGTGTTTTGCATTTTTCAGAATTAAATTTTTATATTTATTGAATTTGTTATATATTTATATATTTTTATATGAATTTTATTATTTTTATATGAATTTCCACAAAAATTATTGTTTCGCTTAACGAATGCTTTGCATTACGGATTGCCTCATTCTCGCTAAATGAGGTTCCAGAATGTAGTTTTTAAAGAAAGTTATTGTTAAAATTAGAAAGATATATTCGTAAACATTTTAATTAAATAATGAATGGAAGAAAAATTTTGAGACTCCAAACTTTATTGCAAACTTCTTACCGAATTTAATAACTGTGATACCAAAATTTTTATGAAATGCAGTAATGTTGGTGCTATCCCTTTAAAGAACTGATGTTCAAAGACTTTTCTAGAAAATTCCATACTTTATAGTGGAGCTTATATAAGTCAATAACTCAACTTTCTGCTTGTAGTCACATAATGAGTTTTTTTTTTGTTGTTGTTGACAATAAGCTGAGCGCAATAAGCTGTATTGTTTTTGGGATCTGCACTGCTGATTTCTGCTTATATTGTATCTGCGTTTGCTTCGGCAAAATTTTGTCGCCTATGTTTGTTTGAATAAAGCTCCGGTAATTGATATCGAATTTGTAAACATATTGCCACACATCCATGGGGAAGACTTTCCATAACAATATGATTAGATAAAGGCGCGAATTCAGTATGAAAATTCAAGAAGATCAAACGAATAAATATCAAAATAAACTGCATGACTACGGTTTTTTTTCTATTGTTAGGAATATCATCTTAAGAAATCAATAGGAAAAACTCAGTGATCTAAAAAACATACGCGATTTGTGAAAATAAATTTTAGATACTATACAAAACTCAAAGTGGTAGTTCCGCTTTCAGTTTAGACTTTTAATATCGATATTGTTCCCACATAAGGAACAAATCTTTTAAATAAATGCAAGAGGAAATTTATTCACGATTTATTTACTGAATTTCAATTTAAATTAACGCCTCAGCAATAACAACAATTACATGATTATTTGGATCAGATAAATCGAATGGTTTTAAAGAGTTTTTTGGGAAATAAGATAAATTACATACAAAATAAATGAGTTTTAAAAGAAATGCA
The DNA here is from genome assembly GCA_026543055.1 of Argiope trifasciata. Taxonomy (NCBI): domain Eukaryota; kingdom Metazoa; phylum Arthropoda; class Arachnida; order Araneae; family Araneidae; genus Argiope; species Argiope trifasciata. The sequence goes on from JAPMOQ010046669.1 coordinate 226,698, forward strand.
GTCAAACCGAATATAAACTTATTTGCAAAAAAGAAAAATTAGGTCAGTTGATCTGCAATTACTATTAAGGTAAGATAGGTTAATTTCTAAATTTTTTCATGCCGTTCTTGTGCTAAAGTATTAAATAAGAATAGTTTGCAGAATAGAAGAATAAATGGCTAAAATATCCTTTATAAACCATCATGTATTTTGTTTCGTGTTATTTTTCAATAAGAAAAGCATGTTTGTATTCAAAACTAAATATATAACAGAAAATGGGGAAAAAAGTTAATTTATTCAACTTTGTCAGATAAAAATTGCGGTTATCTTAAAGAGAATTTCAATTAAGGTCGGGAGGCAATTATAATAGTTTTTTTCAGACTGCATTTTCCTCGTCTAGTCATTCCGCATAATTAATGACTTCATCCGGAACACTCACCTCATCAAAAGCACCACTTCGGAAACGAAAGTCCTCCGCTATCATTCGGAGTAGCTGTAAAAGCTGCAGCCACCGATCTAATCTCTTAGATGTCCCCCAGGCAAGAACGATGGTCCAATCAATATGAAAGTGAGGAAAAGAAAATTTATATCGGAAGAATACAAACTAGAAAAAACAAACAGATGGCACGCTATCGTAATCAAAAAACAATTTCCTGAATTTCAATAACTACTTCATAATGATGCAGTACCAGAAAAGACCGTTCTATTTATTTACTAGTTCTTTTTCTTTGTCCTTTTTCTTTTTTCTTTTTTGTCCTTTAAATCAGTGTACATTTTGGTCCTCCAGGGGTAATAATTCTCTTCGGTTCGAATGAGAAAAGAACTAAAGAAGCGCAAAGTAAATTAAAAAAGCGAATGATTCTTCGAAAATATGTTATTTCAATTCAATTCGATTATAAAGACGTTGTTTTGAAATTAGTGATGTTGAAATAGATGGAAAAATACAGAATAAAATTTTTTTAAAAAAGATAAAGCAAGAAAAATTTGTCCTAGAGTGTTTTAACTTCGACGCGAAGGCCTCATCTTCAATGCTTTCACAAACAAAAAGCATTTACTTACGATTGCACAGTTTGTGTGATTATTATTTTGCATTTTTATTCAGAATGAGCTGATTTTTATATTTCTCAGCTATGTGTCTTTTTTCACTACTAATAAATCAATTGTTAGTTATAAAACCGGTTTTTTTTCCCTCTAAATGGAGAAAATTGTATTTGTTTTATTTGTCTTTATGATCCGATATTTTTAGCGATAAGGAAACATTTTATGAAACATACTTCGATTTATTTTCACTAAATACAGGTTAAAGGGGAGTTATTGTTTAGCAAAGGAAGATTGTTTTCATAAATTTAATGGACTTCGCACAATCGAAAAAAAACACATTTATTTTTATTTTTTGACTTTGCATTACCATATTTCATCTTTCAATAATTAGCCATTTTCAGTTTGATAGAACCTTTTTTATTAGATTTTAAGTGTTGATATGTGAATGTAACTCCTGAATATTATTTTTTTACTTTCCTAGTTTAGAATTCATCTTTGTTTTTCTTCCTATAGCAGACAATTTAATGAAAGATAACAAAGCCTTATTTCTTCTAATATATGATATAGTTTATATTTCAATATAATTAATATCTTTATTTGATAGTTTTGAAATAATAGAAAAGTAATATTTTATTCTATTAGACTAAAAAATTAAATAATATTTATTTCAAAGAATTTTCTGATATCTAATTTCAAATTAAATTGTCATTGAGACAATATAGCAGCCACGTCAAATTGTGATAATTAGAAAAACCCTTTGTCAAATGATATTTTATAACACGTATTCCCAATAATTTTATTTCTAAATTGACTTTGATTTTGAAAAATACCCTTTCAAGAAATATTTCGATTTGCAAATTTTTTAAATATTATTATGGCAGCAGTTTTTGGGCAATAAATTATTGATTGACACGCAAGAAACGCCCTTTCATTTTTGATACTATTATAATTTTCCAGTGTTAAAAAATGTTTTAATTTCTTTATTTAATTTAGTTTACTTCATATGAAAGCAACGTTTTTCTAAAATGACGATAAGACTACTGTTGCCTAATGTCAAGATTTCAGCTTTTTAGGTACAATATCATAGAAAGGAAATATATTTTACTAAAGATAAATTATAATTGTAAATCTAGCTCAAGTTACATCTACAGAGAAAGTTTAAAAAACTGAGTTTCAAATTCTTGAAAATTTTGAAAGACAATTCATTTATTTATTTTGCTGTCTCTCAAATAAAAGAAACAGTTAAAAATAAGAAATATCGGCAGATATAATTCTGGTGAGAACTTGATTCCTAATTACCTGAACAGTAAGTTCATGATTATAAAGGAGTTTTGAACTTGTGAATTATACGTATACACGTTACTTATAATTTCATACCCACGTTGCCAAGGAAGGAGGGATACAGTAGCTTCCGAAGATGGGACACATAAGCACCCAAGTGGCGAAGTCTGACTTCTAGTTCGTATGAAGATGGCACTCACAGATGTGCTCGTAGATGTGCTGACTCTTTAGCACACTTCACAGATGAAGAAGAATCATGCCCGAACCAGGACTCAAACCTGGTAGGCCCACATCACATGAAGGTGTGCTACCCCTACGCCAGGAAGACGACTGCTTAAGTTATTTATTTTAGTAAGTAAACCGAAGACAATTGCCTTTAAGCGGTATAGTTATTGTTTATTTATAAAGTGAGGACGTTCTATAATCTATTCTAGATACCTTAAAGATATAGATGATCCCAAAAAGTGACTGTGGGAAAGCGTTCATTTGCAATATTGAGTACTTTTCTTGTTCTTTCAAGCGGGGATATTTCTTTAAAAATACTCATTCTACAGACATGAGATTTTCACAGGATTCCAACTTAATATAAAGCCTTGAAACTAGACAGTGAAAATTGTAGGAGGGAATTAGGTTAACATTAAAACCGCTTTTTTATATTTCCTTTCAAAAAAAACTTACTAATTTTAAAAACTGAATGTACGTGTATGGGACTTTGAGAATCCCGAATGTGACAAGAATTTTCTATCATTGATTTCGTCATTATGTATTTAATTTATTTTACAAAATTCATAATCCTATGTTTACCATAATATGCAAATAAAATTTTGCTTTATTCTACTCATTAGTTTTGTATTCAGATATCTTAGAGCGGAAGAAGTTATTTTATGGATTTCCTGTCTTAACATTCAAAATTATGCTCTTATTATCGTAATTTTATTTTGCTATTCAAAAATTATTTATTGCTTTTATATTGCTGTCTTTTGTATTTTTTATTTTCATTTGTACAAAAATATTAAAATACATTATATGCATTAAAATGCTTTTAAGACACCAAAATAAATTTTGATATTAATTTCTTATCACTTAAAATATAGCTGTTAGTATGTTCTTGTTATAAAAACTAAATACAAAAGAGCGCTTACGAAATAAATAGACAGTGATATCTATTTCAAATAAATAACATAATAGTTATTTTTATGTGTCAGATACAATTTGTTTAACAAGTTAACTGCTTCGGATTCTTCAGAAAATGCGTACCTAAACTATTATTACTTCTACTAATCTCTCTAAATTGCTCTAAAACTAATTTACTCTTAGGTTATTATAAAACTCTAATTACTTATTACTCCTGATGAATAAACTCGTCATAATACAAAATCTTTTACTTTTTGTATGACAAGTATGCTCGTCAAAAACAGCTACCAGGTTAATAATTAGACAGCAATAATGTTTTTTTCTGAAAATAGCTATATATTTAAATGTTTTTCCTATTATTTTACAGGTAGAAAATTACATATTTTCTAAAATAATTACACATAACGCAGATATATAGACAACAAAATTGTTTAGTTACATTTTTACAGTAATAATATTAAGATAAATTAATGTCTTTAGGATTGTTACTTGAATACCAGTTAGATCTAAAGAAACGAAAACAAACAAACAAAAAATGGAGGCAAACAATGGTCTCTATTTTCAAGAAACACAACTCTTGCTCAGTGAATCAAACACACTTTCAAGTGTTATACCCCAAGGGACCAACGGTGAAAGCAGAAATCCACAGAGCACAAATGCAACTAGTATGTTCTGCATCCCAATCCTGGAAAAGGAAAAGCTTCTTACAAGAAAAATCTTCCTCCCTTTTGAAAGCCCCCGACCCTCTCAACCCTCCCTTTTCGCTCGTGCGGACATCGTATATTCTTCAGGATGTCCCAGTCAAAGGATAGAAGAAAAGAGTGTCTACCATGGGAAGGGATTAGCCCAAGATAAATCCTCTTGATGATAGAGTAGGTTTGTGGAGGATTTAGCCGAATGGCAAGCTAGATAGATGGACTCTATGTACTTACTCTTTAAGAAACAAGTTTTATCAAGATGGGTGTTACGCTATTATGCTGTTCATGGTAGAGTAAAGGTCACGTCCTTGTTTTTCGGGAAGAGTTGATTCTTTCCGGGAAAGGATTCTGAGTGTTTAGAAGAAAAATAGAATATTTCTTTGATGTTAAATACTTCCTTCATAGGGAAAAATAACAGATCGCATATTAAATATAGAGGAAATGTAATTTTAATCAATTAATAATGAAATACTAAATTATTATAGAAATATTTCATGAGAACAAATGTATCCTAACCCAATTTTGAAAAAAAAAAATTTACACATTTTAAGGCTGGTTAGATACATTTTTGTCAACCTTTCAAGCATAATTATTTGACATTCGTTTATAAGTAAATAGTTTTCAACTTAGTGAACTTAAGTCATTAACTTAAGATACATATCAAGATCAAATTTAAATAATATGAAATTTTTATGAGACATATAAAATACATTCGAACAAATTAATCAAAAGGTATAATCGAAAGTTTTTTTTTATCGTTGAGTTTGAAAGTCGAAGTAGAATTTGCAAATCAGAAATTTCATTTTAAATAAACACTCAGAAGACATGGATCATATTGTGGTTAAAAAATGAAAAAAAAAAACATTCGACTAGAAGTTATCTAACAGTTACACAATAATATCAGAAATAATGCAATGCCACCATTATCAGAGCTCGTTTTAAGAAAACTGATGCTTGGTTGATACAAATTACAGTATACGATCTTTAAGGGAAATTGCAAAAAATTCTTCATTTTTATACTGAATGATATTGGTCACGAAATCCAAAATTTTAACAAATAGGTCGAAGATGACATACTAAGGACCATTGCAATGAAATAAGGTAAGCTATGGACTAGTTGCATTGTAGAAATATAATTAGTAAGCTGACATTCATTGTCCAGCCATCATTTCCGTTTATTTATGTAACAAAATTGTTGGTATTTTATTCAAAGTCAGCTGTTTTTTTTTTCCTTGGTATTTCTTTTTCGTATTCTTACTTACGGAATCCAGTATATGTTGCACATTGTGGTCGATAAAGATCATATTTACGAAGATCCATTCAGAAATGCAACTGTATTCGTAACACAACATTTCTATATTCATTCGCAAAATGAAAGCATTTCATCAGCATATTTTTAATTCATATACTATGAATCAAAATTTGAAAGTTCATCGTACTCCATTCATCTGAGCTGCATGTTCTCTTGAAGGAAGGGATTGGATTGGAAAGGAGACTTGTGAAATGGTGGGATCCTTTTTAATTAATTTTCAGTGATAGTGATATTTAGCTTCATCTTAATTTTTTTTATTTATTTCATGCATAGTAAATCGATCCTTTTTCTTTTATAATCAGTTTTCTTATGAATGGAATGGTAATCAAGAAAGGGAATCTAATTTATCGGTTTTAATTATGTAACTGGTAGAAATTATGGTATTGTTTTCAATTTTTATAAAACTAATATCATTCCGAAGGGTTTGGATATTCCAGACTTTAATATCACCGAATAGTAAACAATATTTGTGACGATTCATTTACGCTATTGGTGCAAAAAAATCTGACATGGATGGAATTTATACAACTGTTTATTTAACAAGATTTATCAACAAATGTTATCAGTTAATAAGTAAATGAGCAAAATTATTTTCTGGTAGTGCAGATTTATTATTCTGTTTTATCCATTACAAATATTTACGAATTACTCTAAGAAAAAAGTTCCAATAATTCATCCTCGATTTTCATTTTATCTCCTCCGAATGTATATAATGGAAAACAGAAAATAATCTGAATAAAATCGAAAGACATAACATGTTGATCAATACAATCTGCTTTCTTAATTTCACAATACATGCTATTTATATACAATGCATTGTAGAGGATTGAGGTTTCTTTTTGCAACATTTCAAAAATAGGATTTTAAAATATCCACCCTATAAGAGTAATTTTCACTAACTACAACTGTAATGTTGCAAGAAATTTTATGACCATCGGCCGACTAAAAAGGACCTAAATACATATTCTCGGGATCAATTCTGCAAAACCTCTAGATTAAAGTCAAATATTGTACTTTGAAAATATTCTTTACTAATGCTATCGACGGGATTCACATTTTCAGCCAACATCTGAGATCTTACAGATGGCTAAGATATTTATTGATGAATGTAAGGAAAAATCTCTGGGAGGTGATCACTTCAATTTTTTTAACTGGTGAATTGAATCTCTTTTTGCATAAGAGTCAGAAATTGGTACATGGGGATAAATATACAGTAAAAGAGAAATTATAACATTAATAATCAGTGATAACAATAAAAAGGAAAGATTTTTCAGAGATTCAGAGACAGAAATTTTTGAAACCAAATGATTTTGTCAATTTATTTTCCTTTGTGTCAATTTATTTGGTTTGGCCCTAGAACCATGCTTGGTTATACTTCAAGGTATACTCTTTAAAACTAAAAATGTCAAAAAAATTCTAATAAAATTTTGGAGTTATTTTTTGCAGGTAGCTGTACTAATATATGGTTAAAATAAGGTTGTTTAAGTTTAATGATCAGTCATTCGTTAAAGGTATTTTTTATGCTCAGACTATACTTAGAGAACGAATTGATTTGTTATATTTTTTTCAGTTTATTTCATTGGTTAAGAAATAAAAAAGGCCAAGCTCAGACACGCTAAAGACGCTATTTTTAATTAAAAAAATTAAGCCTCAAATGCAAAAAAATAATGAATTTATATTAAAATGCATAAACAATATATAATAAACCTTTTAAATGGATTCTGGCCATTCGAAAAATGATATTTTAAGCGATAAAAATATTTATGACGTTGTAACCGTAGGATATAAGCATACACATTTGTTTATAGCAATACATATTACAAAACAGTCTAAATTTTTGCAAAATATGATCGCACTCCGTACAGACTCAAGAGATATAATCCTAAATTATCCATTGCAAATAATCTCAAAACAGCCAAACAAAAAAATGCAGTCTCGGCTTGCGATTTGTGTCCCGGGGAAGTATATAACGCAAAAGAGAAGCAGTCGTAAAATCCGTCGTAAGTCTTATCCCCTAGTTGTTCTCTCTTCTTTAAAATGGAGTGATTGTGCCTACTAAAAAAGGATTTTTACAGCTCAGCGTGCCGGAGCTTTTCAGCATTGTCAGCTTTACAACTGGGATATTTTGGAAAGTTTACGTCGTAAAGTCAGTGTCCCCCAGTATCTCTTACGGGTCTCCAGCGGGAGCGTTTACGATGCGAAATTTTAATTTTTCTTCTCCTGATTCTTCCAGTATCAGTAGAGATAAAAGAACTTTCTGTTTTATTTGGGTAGAAAAAGGAAGAAAAAGCAATAATATCTCATCGGTTTTCCTTAAGGTTTTAAAATCGGGAGGCGGATGAAATGTTTGTTCTCCAGCGGAACTTGAACACGCACTAAAAATTGTTTTCTATACGGGAAGCTAACACAGTGCGTCTTGCCTGTGTTTGGGAAAGTTCAGAATAAACGGATTTCAGGCAACTAGAAGTCGAAAGTTATTCTATTTTGAGTTTCTTATTTTCTTATTCCCACGAGCATGGAATGTTATATATAAATCTTGGGTGAATAATATAAGAATTATTTCAATTACAGCAAGGTAAAATATGTTATTATGCAATTAATCAAAGATTAATTTTTTTTTTGAGAAAATATCTGATTAAACGTTGACCTTTTTGAAAATTACAACATAGTTTGATTACATGTAAAATAAATAATTTTGATAATTTTATTCAGCATTTATAAACTAAACTATCTTTTCTCTATGAACATTTTTTTATTTTCCAATGTACGTAAAGTAAAGTAAGTTTACTGATCATCAGAAGATTCAAACCATATATCTTAACGAATCCAAGCCATTGAGTTCTCACTTGAGTTCCAAAAACATATTTTTAGAAAATGTCCGTCTGTCTTCTATACTCTATACTTATAATAAAGCTCAATGTGTGTGTGTGTGTGCGTGTGTGTGTGTGCGTGTGTGTGTGTGCGTGTGTGTTGGCGCTCTACAGGCCAGACCGTTGGACCTACAGCTACCAAATTTGGTACATGTATACCTTGGAGGTCGGGAATGTGCACCTCGGAGCCCTTTTTCGAATTTTTAATTTGAATTTGAATTAATTAAAATTTAAGCGATATTTCAACGTTTTTCCGCTATAACTTCCGAAAATATTATTGCACAAACATGGATTTTATATCAATTTAAAGATAAAAAAATTAGCTTTCTAACGATATCAATTTTTGTAATTTATATTGTACGCTTCTATTTTTAACGAATTTTTAAAGAAATATTTTAACCATGTTTTTATCACGTGACTGGATAAAATAAAAGAATGCCGGAAGTTCGAATAAAAATAAACTGTCATTGTAAATCAAGTCTAAAGAAATGCAACTTTTACACGTGACTGGATAAAATAAAAGAAACATAAAATGTGATATTTTCTAAAAAAATGAATGCAAAGCAAAAGATTCTATGATCGTTTGCAATATCTAAATAATTAAATCAATAAATCTTCTTTACGGTAAACCTGATCGAATTTAGACAGGATATGCATTAGAATCCCGACTTAATGGCATATTTCTATTATCGTTTGCAATATCTGTATCATTAATTCAAGATTTTTTTTTTCATTATAAAATGTGATAGTTTCTAAAAAAATAAATGCAAAGCTAAGGTTTCTATAAAAATCTGCAAGAGCACGTCAAAGGAAAAAAATTAGATTTTATCACCGTGTTGCCATCATTTTGACGGAAGTTCAAATTAAAAATATATATATACATAAACTATCATCGTAAATTAAATCTGAAGAAATGTAACTTTCAGCACGTGACTGGATTAAATAAAATCTAATACTATAATACGAGGAATGGTTGCCAAGTCGAAAATCGCCCCAGAATTAATAAACTCCGGTAAACTTGGGGGTCTGGGGTTTTTGGCCACGAGGAATCGATTGGCGCCGGTTTTGAAGCGCTGCGGTCGAGCAGTTCGGAGTTACAGATAGGATATTTTTAAACTTTATTAGTTCGCCATAATGGCTACTTAAATTTTCAAGTGGTAACGTGCTGCCATCTATAGCCAATATGGCGAACTAATAAAGTTTTATGTTTATGCTGTTATACGTTTATAATATGTTTCTTATGTATGTATATATGTTTGGTTTTTCTAAATAAATTTGTCAAAAATATTGAACTTCAACACACTTCAATCTTTACCTTTACTTTACCTTTGTATAGAATAGTTCCCTTTCCAAACTCTAACTTTGTTTAGAATAGTTTACAATGGTGCAATTTAACCGGTTATCTTTTCACCAATGGTTTCACAAATTTTCTTATGGCATGTATTGTTTTGATAAATCACAATTGAAAATTTAAATCTTCGAGTTGGCTTCGATACCTATTTTCTCCGAGTGGAGCTCGGTCGACCGCTGGTAAATATAAAATGTGATATTTTCTTTAAAAAATGCAAGGCAAAGGATTCTATGATTGTTTGCAATATTTAAATCATTAATTGAATAAATTATCTTTATTTATACAGGATTGTATTTATACAGGATCTGCATTCAAATTCCTTTTCAATGGCCAGTTTGTAAAATATTATTAATAGGCATATATATTGTTTAATACTATTAATTTGATTTAATTGAAGTAAATAATTACATTTTATGTAGTTTGAGTCAAACAATGCATTTATGAATAATGAGTTTTAGATTTCTTCATACTTTGCTCTGTGAGCCATATTTTACAAAATATTTTTATTGATAATTTAAATAAAAGTTGCTACACCAATCAGTCTTTGAAATCAATCACTAAAACTGACTGTTTTATAAAATTAAAGAATATTATTAGGAAAACGCGTTCTTTTAGAGCTTTCAGTCCATCATCTTAAAGAAAATATTAATTTCAGGCCAATCAATGCCCGGAGTTACTTCAAGGCTAATGAATATGTGATTTAATTGAAAATTTTAGAACCCATTACTCATGGCGAACCAGCTGGTCGCCAAAGGCGGCTAGTTCTATAATAAAGGTTATTCAAAAATGTTTTGAGCTACTCAGTAGAAACTTGTTATACGGTCTTTGCACCAAATTTGCATATTTCTATAAAAGTTTCAGTAAAATCTCTTAAGAATAAGTCCGTTTGTTCTGCTAGTGAAATATGGTAGCACGGCAATTGCGTAACAAAGAGAGCTATACGCAGAATATTCTATACATAGATTTAGTATCTTTAGTATAGACACTTGTCAAATATTGAGTCAAATACAACAAAGGTTCGACTGTCTATCACTTTGTTCTTTCAAAACGCGGTTAAACATGGTAACTCAAGAAGACAATGATTTAAATATATCAAATTTGGTATGGGATTTTGAAACTACAAATGCAGTTTTGAGCAAAACAAATTTGTTTCTAAAATACAAATTTGATTTTTGGAAACTATTAGCGCATGGGAAGAATTAATTGCTGAAATAACTCGTCAAGAATAATACGATAGACTTATTAAAAATGCTAAATTCAGGCCAAAATTAATATTTCGTAATTATTGTACTCTAATATCATATAAGAGTCTCAGAAGGTTTGATATATCTAGCCATTGGTTTCTAGAAGTACATCTAACATATCGGGAAGTGTCTGAGAATAAATTCCCCCATATCCGACAGGAACTTGAGGGCTTTCTTGCTATCAATCACTGCTTTAAATTTCTTACTTATCACCAGAAAGCTGTTGACCGCGAAAATGACTTGGACTGTATCAAGCATGCGGGAGAGCGAAAATGCAGTGAATGCTACTATCTACGCAGGTTGATTGAACTATGTAAGTTTCAATAAGAAGACAAAAGCCCCAACAAAAAAGGTGTTACAAATCATGAACTATTTTCTAGCTGCTGCAAATGTCATCTATTTACGGAGAAACTTACAATATCCTAGCTCAGTATGAATAGTTTTCTTTTACAAACATATTTTAGTGTTCTTCAGCTCAACTTGCATAAATCAAAGAGTACTAATCAGCAGCTTATTTTGTATATGGGATCTCTAAATATTGATATCGCATTTGTTCAAAAACCTCATTCTTATAAAGGAACTCTTCAGGGTTTCCTTCATCTTATAGAGTTTTCTTCGGTCAAAACTTTGACCTAATAAGCTAATATAATCTGAAATAGAAATATTTCAGCTTTCTTAAATATAAATTATCTAGATTATAATATGGTGACAGTGCATTTAAATATTAACAGAATTTCTTACCTATTACTTTCATACTACTTCGAACCCACCAACAATGTTAATTTCGATTTGCAAGAAGTAAATCAACTTTCTCCAATACTCCCACAAACAAGCTGGTCTCGTCTATGGATGCTAACATTAAATTTGAAACGTAGTTCAGTCCCCTTTCCGACTCTAGAGGAATCAAACTCGACGAATTCAATATTACGCAGAATCTCTTCCTTATTAATGAAGATTTTGGTACGACATTTTGGGGAAAACAAGATTCTAATTATATTGATGTAATTGCTGTTGGAACGTATTTACTGTAAGATATTTCTTGTTAGCATTTGCTTACTTATGATTCTCTATCTAATCACAAGTCAATTGTTTGAAGTTATACTGAATTCCCAAGATTCATCAAAAGAAGACAATTGCACTTTCCATCTTAAAACGCGATTTAGAAACTCTTTTAAAACAAATCGAAATATTTGATGTGATCTGTGTGTAGGGGATCTTATTGACTCCCGCCAAGATCCAGAAACTCTTCATAATCTCACAGATGAGCCCATTTCCATTATTCAAAACCACTGCAAAATGTCCATACCAATTAAAAAGCAAAAAAATGCACAGTGTTCCTTTGTGTACAACTGAAATCTATTACATGAGAAAACATGTTAATGCTACAAGACGGAGATTTCAGAAAAATAAAAATGCCACTTTGAAAAAAATCTATAGGAATAAATACCTCGAATTAAGGAATAAATATAATTTATAAACTTTTGGATGCGAAAATAAGTTCATGGAAGAGATTTTCAGATGAAATTAATGAAACTAATATGTGTAAAAATTTATACCTTTTGAATCAAAGAGAAATTTCAGAAAAGAGTTGAACTCAGCGTAATAGCTCTTCCAAATGGAACCTAAATAATTCCTTTGAGGATAAAATAAATAGATTTCTTTCTTATTCTTTTCCTGAGGACAGTGGGAATGATGATGATGACTGTCATAAGAAAATACGGCACGACTGTCTTTTAAATACTGGCGTAACGAATGATCCACTTTTTACCATCCACAAAATCGATTCTGTTATAAGTAAATTGAAATTTTAAAAGTCTCCGTGTCCAGATTCTATATCTTACAAAATTTTGAAGAAATTATACGAAACGTGCCCCAATCTTTTTTTTAAAGTTTTTAATACCTGTTGTTTTTGTCTCAAGATTTTCCCCCGCTATTGGGAAAAGGCTAGAGTTCTCCTGATTCCCAGAAGTAACGATGTATGTATCTCGCATTTAGACAACGTAAGGTGTATCAGTTTCCTGTCAACTTTGGGTAAATGTTTTAAAAGACTTATTGTGAACAGGTTTGTTTGTGTTTTGCCAAAGGAAATTATTTCAATAAATATAAGTTTGATTTTGTGCCTCATAAATGCCCTAAGGATGCTTTGTTGAACGTTAATAGATTTGTTTTAAAAGGAAAAAAGATAAACCTTGGTACTATTCTAGTTTTCTTGAAAATAAATGTAGCTTTTGATAATGCTTGGTGGTTTGTTATGGGGGATCTGTTAAAAGCATGCCTAGCAATTTATTTGCCGTCATTTTTTGCTTTTTAAAAGATAGAATGGTAAGCTTGTCCTTAGGTCACTCCTCAAAGGAGAGGATTTTACAAAGAGGGTGTCCTCAGGGATCTGTTTCAAGACCTTTTCTCTGGAACATCATTATAAAGGATTTATTGAAAAAAAAAATCACTCCTTTCTCTTCTTGAGAAACAATTTCTTATGCTGATGACTTGCTCCTTTGCCTTCACATAAAATCTTTTCACAATACACGTCGCCAAGCACAGATTTCTCTTGACTTTGTATAGAACTGGGTAAAGAACCATAAATTAAAGTTTAACGCCATCAATTCAAAAGTTATGGTCTTGGAGATGTGAGAGAACTCCATTCGTAATAATAACTTCACCTTTAATGGAATTCCTCTTTCCTATGTGAAGGAATTGAAGTATCTTGGCATTGTTCATGACAGCAAATTCTCTTGGAAGCAACATATTTAACATCTATCAAATAAATATGAAACTTTCTACTTGGTCTTAATAAAGTTGCCAGAAACAGTTTTGGACTCAAATCTAATATCTCATCCCTTATCTATAAACAAGGTATTATGTTATTTTTTTGTTATGGTTCTCTAGTCTGGAGTCATGCTCTGAAGAAAAAATAAATTGTCTGCTCTTGAGAAACATTCAAAGGATAATTCTCCTACGAGTTGCATCTGGTTATCGAACGATATCCTATGAAGCTGTGTTTTTATCTCCAGATTTCCATCTATTGACATCTTTAAAATCCATAGTAATTAATTCAAGAATGCAGAGAAGAGTCTAGAAGATTTCCTTCAAATTTTTTAAATTCCTCATCCTTTTGAAAGATTTCCTCTTGATTTTATTAGTTATCATAATAATATTGAAGAAATTTTCTTGTTGTCTGCTTTAGAGATGGTTATAAAATTAACAAGGTTGACCTTGCATTTGTTGCTCTCCAAGATTATACCTAAACTGAAACTCATCAATTCAGAATAAGATACAATGCAATGTGTTTCAAGCTGAATTGCTTTGCATAGTCCAGCAGTTTCCTGGATTTGTGACAGTTAAAGCCTTTCTTTCAAGTTCTTAATTTGTAGCAACCAACTTTCATCTTTATATGCTGTAAATAATATAAATTTCCTGCACAAAACAATCGTTAAAACACAATCCTAGTTTTCTTCGATGCAGAGGTGTACAAATTTCCTTTTCTTTTGTTAGAGATCATACGAGAATCTATTGCAATGAAGGCGCCGACTGGTTTGCCAAAGAAGCGACACAACGAATTAATTTCACTTCTATGAGCATTTCGAAATCTTATTTAAAGAATGCATTTATAGATGTTATATCTGAATGGAATACTTTATATCAAGCATCAACTAATGCGCAGCACAACAAGGAATCTTTTTCATCCAAACAAACGCCTAATGGCTAACTACTTAAAATCAAATTTTAAGCTCATTTAGTTTCTTATTGGTCATGGGAACTTTAAATATTCAATTTGTACCGACTGATAGGTGTTCGTGCCACACTGGTGCAATCCGGGATGCTAAGCATTTGATATTTGAATGCACTAAGTCAATACCGGAAAGACGTAAACTCAGGAATTGCTTTCTAAAGAACAGTATAGGTTGGACTCCCTATTTGTACAGAGTAAACCATCTTTCATTTCTTTTTGTACATATGTTAACAGTATTTTCCACCGTACTATTTAAATTTCATTTCAATGTGTTTGACTACACATATTTGCATTCATACTTTTGCACCTGTATCTTGAATGGTTTTGTTTATTACTACTTGATCATGCTTATTCAATTGTTTTATACCATTTACTGTATGTTTCTGTTAGTGTGTGAAAAATTTTGTTTCCTTTTTGTTTGAATTTGTGAACTTAATTATTTTCCCCATTTTTATGTCCTTATATTTGAAATGTATTCAAATATAAGGACTATCAATTTTGAACTTGCTTACATCTGTAAGCCTTGTCGTATAGTTGTTGGCACACAAGTAGTTTATATTTTTAAGAACAAAAGACAATGTCATGTAACGTCATCTTTGGCATTGCAAGTTCAGTAGAGAAATGCAAAAAAGTTTAAGGGGGATCACTACTAAAGTTTTTAAAATGTAGTTGTTGTATTAATATAGAACGATTATCATGGTGCCATCATCTCACCTAAATTGATTTATATATTTTAGTTTTCTGTTAGCCATTGATATTTTTTGAATCAGATTAAGCCCGGCTATGCCTTTTATTACATTTTCATTCCTGTATAACTACAAATATATATAAAATAAAAATATTTTCGAATACACTGTTTTAATCCTCACAGTGTTTCAAAACATTAATAAATAAGCCCATCAAAAATAAGGGAAATAAAACAATTGAAATGTTATGGAATCTATCACAGAAGGATATTATAAAATATTAGAAGGATATTATAATATTATTAATTTACAGCTATATTTTGCCAAAGTAGAAAATAAGAAAAAAATAAGAATATAAGATAAAAATATCCTCTCTTATTTTATTTTTCAAGTAATTGCATTTTGTAAACATTTTAGCACATATTCTTCTTCATTTAAACACGTTCCTCGGGCGAAACATGAAATATTAAATTTTTTCTTTGGAACTGTGTAATTTAAAAGAATATGTTCTCATGCGAACAAGAAAGAGACTATTTCAAAGCAATTAACTAAATATTTTAAATTTAGATGCACGGGAAAGGATAACCAGGCATTCTGGTTCAGACGTATTTAACGGTTTTCTGTCAGCAGTGAATTTCTATGTGGAGGTAAGCTCCAAATTGTTTATCCTTTATAACTGCAAACGAATACGATCTAGGTATTTACTTCCAAAGTATTCCCTAATATTTGAAAATCAATAACATCGTGCTTCATTTTTAGATTGTTTCAGTTGTCTACTTACTTTATTTGTGCTTTATAATTTGTCGGTCTAAAGCTGATTTAATAAACAGATTCATTGTTTGTTTCAGAAAAAGCAAATCTTAGCAATCTTTTTTGATTATCGTCGATTGAGCTGGCTTCCTCCGAAACAGCTCTCCTTGAAGCTTCATAAAAATTTCAGCTTTAACAATCATTCCTAAATTCTGAAAGATATTCACTTAGAAATCATATCAACACTATATTTAATGATTATAACAGTACACAGTTCAATAATAATTATAACCATGACAAAATACTCTATAAAATAAAAATTAAAAGGAATAAACTATAATTTTAGGAGCAGCTGCTATTTGACAAATCACTGTTAAATTTTCCAATCATTTACAAAGGCATTTGCGGAAGCAACTCTGTTGATCTCAATTATTAAAGTTTTACTGAGATAAGTGAAGGGAACGAAACATTCAGTAGCTAGTTCTTGAACAAATGTGAAATATTCCGAGACACATCAGGAATCTAAATTTAAAGGAGAAAATGCTCAAATGTAATAGAAGGATTCAAATCACTACTTCAGAGCCACTTTCTGAGTTTGCCTACTTGTTAATTCAATTTTATTCATTTATTTTTTAGAAAATTTTCAAAATTTGTGCATTAATTTTAAATAAATTGAGATTATTTACTTGATTGAAATTGTATTATTCACTATTTTAAATAAGATATAGTTTTTTTATAAAATGTGTCTAATTAAACTATACAAAACATACTTACCCTTATTAAATACGTTCTATTGTATGTTTAATACCGCAAATCAATTATTAGGACATAGAACCTCTTACTTTCTTTGATCTGCAACCCATTCCAGTCTATATAACCTTTTTATGGAGAAACCATTAAACATGATATTAAGCATGGTCACTTTCATCTTTATCTCCAGGATCCATGCTAATAGTGGGAAAACATTAATCAGTTTGAAAGGAAGTTTAGATTTTCCACAGGAATTAATGTGCAATCAAATAACAAATTAGAGATAAATTCATACTCCTAATAAAGAATCAAATTAAAAATAATCTCATTGATTATATTCTTAATATAAATTAAAACATGTGTGGCGATATAAGTATAAGACATGTTATACATCTTCTTCCATTTCAACTAATCAAATAATTTTCTTATCTGCATACAGTCCTTACGATAAACGAAGAATACAGTCAACTTTCCGAAATACAAATTAAGTATTCAATTAGAATTTTCTGAAATTTAAACGTCATTCTGTAGTAAATTCAGATCAAATAACTTTTCAATATATACTTTAATATGATCAAAGTTTTGCTTAATTAGCCATAAA
Source organism: Argiope trifasciata (assembly GCA_026543055.1). Lineage (NCBI taxonomy): Eukaryota > Metazoa > Arthropoda > Arachnida > Araneae > Araneidae > Argiope > Argiope trifasciata. The sequence continues at coordinate 244,125 of JAPMOQ010046669.1, forward strand.
AATCATTTTTTACTCAAAATGTTTTTGAGCTTTTATTAATTCTTCAAATTTTAAATAGACGAATTTTAAATACATTACCTTTAAGATACTAATCTAATGAAAGCAATATTTATTTGAATTTCTGTTTCACATCTTTTGGATTTTGCCATGGTTTCAAATAATTATATAATGATGTCTAAAACAACTGAAAAAATGTCGAATACTGTACGTTTCCATTTACAAAAAAATATAAGTGATTATGGGATAAGCTCAGTCACTGTGTACAACAGAAGAATTGTTGTAATATAAAATTCATACAAAATTATTCCTTTTATATTAAAAGTATTATATATAAAGGATTGAAAAGACGCACAGTGCCTGATATATCAGTTTGTTTGTTGTAAACGTTTTGATATGCTTCGTTTATAATTATTTATCTCAAACATATATTCATTTGATTGAAAATGATATTTTTGGCAATGCCTTTGCATTGATCGTCAGCCAGTCCACCTACCTTTCTTTTAAACTTCTATCCTATTTCATTATAGTGCTAACCAGTCAATTTGTTCCGATTTTAATTGTATGTAGGAAAAAAGCTGAGTTCTCATATGGGACTTTAAATTCATATAAAAATATCCCCATTTAAATAATGCCTTCGTAATAAATGACAATTTTTAACTGCATTGTTGCTACATCATGCTGTTTTCAAATAAACATCGTTTCTAGAGAAATATCCAAAATATACTTTTTAAGTAACATCATTCTCGTATTCTTCTTTCTTCAAAAAAAATTACAATTTTAAGTACAGCAAAATTGCCTATTTCATTATTATAATATATAAGTCAGAACATAAAAAGATCAGAAAAAATAAGGCATTTATTTCTTTTTTAATGTAATTATTTCTTTTAGTCTATGTAAATGCATAAACAATATCGAAATTTAAAAAATTAGACAACAAAAGTGACTTTACAGCTACATTAAATTTGAAAATTTCTTTTATAATGAACTTATAACAAGTACATGCTTTTTTTCACTAAAAACATAATTGTCATTTGAGCATTTAAATGATAGGGAAAAAATACATAGGAGCATTTTCAATTGATTTTAGAAAAATGATTATATTTCAGCAGCATTTTACAATATTTTTTATCATCACAACAATTAAGGATTCTAACAAATTTTAATGAAAAACACATGTTACATCTTTAAAAAATATCACATGGATCACAGGCAAAAGAAGATAGTCAAATTTTGAGATAAAGAAAAACAAAATGATATTCAGAATTTATCGCAGTTTCAATAATAATCTTTAACTATCTTTAAAACGAACAATTCTATTACTACGCTAATATGTTATTCTTTTTTCCCCATCAGATGGCACTATCTGTAGAATCATGGTCATATTTCAAAATAACTCATCGTGATTATCATATAATGCTAATTTTATTTTTAATTAATGATGAACAAACACATATTGCTGTGTTTCCAGATAAATACACATGCTCCAACAACATTTTACAATGTTTTAATAAAAATATCATTACATTTAACGTTTCTAACAAATAAATCATTATGAAAGAAATATACTTAAATTAATTACCAAAATATTTACATAATGATTTTTCAAAAAGATATAAAGGGTAAACTCAATCATGCATTAAAATGATATTTTAAAGAGCTTTATTGTTCTTGTATTCCTGTTTCCATGCGTAATGACCCAGATTTTAAATCTCGAATCTAGATAAATTTAATACAGAAATTTAAACTTCATTCATTAAAATACCTCATTAGTAGTCTAAATCAAAATGTTTTAAAAGGTGAATTTCACATGAAAGCACAAATTAAAACACCCTTTAACGAGCTATGCATATTTATACATACGTAAAAAAACGTAAGATGAATCTAAATCTTGTTTTTCAAAAGGTATTGATTACATGTGGTAAACACATTTGAGACCTTACTAAATTTCTTTGAGATTTGAAATTCTTTAGGGCAGATATTGTATGCAATATGAACTAAGTCCAATTCCTAATATTTAAAACATTATAAATAGTAAGATATAGTAAAAGTGTAATTTTTTAAAAAAGAGCCGAAATTTATAAAAATTAATTCAGACATGAAAGCAAATAAAAGATTATCTTGCCGAATATTTCAATTATTTGAAGAATAATATTATATATATATATATATATATATATATATATGAAGAATAATAAATTGAAATACAACTTCCAAACTTTTTTAAAATTTTCATTGCATTTTTGATAGAATTGTGCTTTTAATATCATTATAAATATATTTAAAGGATTTTAAGTACTTGTAATTTAATTAGAGGCACGTTTGAACACACATTAAATTAATTTCATATATAGAACTAAATATTTATACTAATTAATTTAAAAATTTAATTTTTCATCATTGCTATTCATTTGGTTCATACTTTTGATTCTATCCATTAAAGTTGTACTGTTGTGAATTAATATACACATAAAAAGTACATCTGTTCAGTTTTGTAATTATTTTACCTACATTATATTGATCCCAGAACTTGTACCAATGATTTCTATACCAAAACGAAATATACAGCATTCATATTGTATGATCATGTGACTCACTAGTTGTAGCAATAATCAAAATCAAAAGTTGTTTTTAAAGTCTAAACTTTAGATAGAAATGCATGTTGTTTAGGTATGATAAATATCCACATGATCGCACAATGTTAAACAATTTGAACATTAAACTCTTTTAAATACTAGATATATGCAATTGAGTAGCAAAATAGTTATGTTAGTAAGATTACATAAGGAAAAAGCTTCAACTGCTATCATTTTCAAAAAATTTAAATCCATTATTGTTGCGAATTGCTTATATTTTCTCTCGAAATTATTTTTGAATACAATCCAACTGAGTATTTCTTGCATTTGTATGATTTCTAGAAAGAAAAACTTATGTATAGAAATTATTTACTTTTATCTTGACCCAATATCTAGTATCTAAACCATTACAAATAGACATATACTTACAAAGGAAACTTATTTTCAAAGACGCTTTAAAATAAAATAAAATATACTTTGTATTGCTTGAATCCATAGATTTTGTTTAAGACATAACAAATTAAAATTTGATAATAACCCTCTGTTCCTTTCATTAATATTTAGTAAAATATTGTTTATGCAATATTATCTCAAATTCCAGAAGATCCTCGTTTTTACGATAAAAACTGTTCGAGTCATAAAGATTTTTTTATTTAACTATTATGGACAATTTTAAATATTTTCAATTGCTATTTCAAGAGATATTATACCTGAGACGGCCAATAACAGTTTTTAAATAATGAAATTCAAAACCATTCAAACTATTGTTTATACCGCAAAAATGTGGATTTTTCTTTGTATCCAGTGTATTTAATTAAATATAAAATGTTTTACTAAATATAACTAATAAGACTGTGTGATGTGCAAAATAATTTCGGGGTAGTCAAAACACATATAGTATACTTTTTCATCTTTAGAAGGGATTGTTTTTATCTGTTTAGAATCTAATTACTAGGTCATAATCAAAACCGAAAGACAAATGTAAAAAAATTAAAGACAAATGTAGGACAGTAAAATTTACCGGGGTCTATGTTTACTTTTAGAAAAAAAATTAAGAAATAAAATTATATATATCTCCACCTCAAAAATGGATCGAGTATAACAAACAGCATCTACAAGTAACTTAAAACGAGAGTTGGAACTATTGTAATTTGATTTAAATTCCTTTTACAAAAATACAAACAATGTTTCCGAGATCAAAACATTCATCTTACAGTTCTCAAATTAGAATGTTTAAACATATATTATTCAAAGCAATATTAACTTGAAAATGACTGTAACTAATATTTCAAAATTAAGGATATCACGTTTTGGGATAATTGAGAGGAACTTTATACATAAATAGGACAATATTTTAAAATTTATTTGAATGCAGTTTAAATCCTCAAGTTGACTATCAATTTTGAAAAGTTTGCCGTTGTATATAAAAGGACAATTGAGATTTAAAGATAGGAAGATACAATAATTATCTGATTTTTTATTATCATAAGTATAAGATAATTTTAAATCATGAAAGTAACAAAAGAAAAATTATCCTACATTAAAATTTTTCTAAACTGAATATAAAAAAAAAAACATATTATATAAATAAATACTTTAAATATAAAAAAGTAACAAAGGAACAAAAGAAATCATGAAAACAACCTCGAAGAATTTGCATTTTAGTATTTCCAACAATACTTATAAAAATTATTAAGAATATTGTATAATTTTAAGCAAAGTTCAATCTTTTATGCATATATCCATCAATGAAGTCTTCATTTTATTGTACCTATGATATTAAAATTGAAATTTATTTTAATACCTATACTAAGCTGAAATTCAAGTAACTGAAAACTAATTTGCCTTTTTAAGCATATTAAGCCCAATTGCAGCTTCTTTTAATCTGTGTTAATCCAAGATTAATCGCATTTTTCCTTCACTAAATAGGATCTTTTAACTTAACTCTTTTGTAAGTTTAAGTTCTCCTAACTCTTAAGTATTTATCAATAAAGATGCTCAATATTTTAAAGAAAAGTTGAGTTTTACACGTTTTATCAATGGAAATCTTAAGCTTATCTTTGACTTTTAACTACGCAGTTATGTTTGCCAGAACTTACTCTTTCAAAAAGCTAAATGGGTTCTTTAGTTCGTAAAAATAGTATAAGGCTTGTTTTCAAGGCTTAGAAAACCATTTTTAATTAGTTTATTTGAGCGCAAACAAGACGATACCATTTGGTCTTTAAGGCGGCCTAAGGAGTAATGATAAGAAGGTAAACACGTGATCCTTTTCCAGGTAGTTAAAAGCTTATTAACGGACCGTTAAACGAGATAACTGCTACTTTTAACGATAACGCGTTTGTGCTGTAGGATGGAGAGCTGAAAGCAAAATTCTTAGCACAAATATCAGCTAAACGTTCCTGTAAACTTCTGAAATATTTAAGGGCGGAAAGTATGATCAATGATTTCTATGAAAGCCCCTGAAAAAGTAATAGGGAATGCTGATAACAGTAATAACGTATACATACGCTACGCTACTTTTACATGAACTTTCAAATATATCCATAACGTAACTGATAAAGCTGAATTTTAATCGTAATTATAAGAAATTCATATTCATATGTTTTGGAATCCTTTTTTTATTGTCATGGAGGAAGCAATAACCCTGAAAGAGAAACTGAAATGCTTTGCAGTTGTTTCTTACAACGAAGAATAATTGCAAATCAATTATCCTTACTTTTAATAGCTTAAAAATTTACTTAATTTTAATAGCTTACTTTACTTTAATTTAATAGCTTGATGTTTACTTGAATTAACTAGAGGAGAGATTTTCCACTGTTCAGATATTTTTTGATTACTCTCCAATAAATGTTTGTTCTCCTTTCATCACATAAAATTGTAGGCTTCAGGTATGCCTCGAATTCCTAACATAACGCTGGTGAAAGATAGTTATGGTATATAGATCTTTGACGTCAATCTAATATTTCTAACTTACCATGACAATAAATGTTTTCAGCACCTTTTTCCTATTGATAGACGTCAAAATATGGCACGGGCAAACAGATGTAGTGACATGATAGCATATTGAATTTTAATTGATAGAAATAATTGCGCCCATGAATTACTGTGCTTACATAAATGCGAAAGTATAGACGGTGTTTTTCTACATTTGGTTCAACATTTTATAAAAGTTATATTTTTTATGCTAAAGTGTGTACTAAATTCTATATACATAAGTTTTTGCAGTCATCAAGATCATTTATGCTCGAACAGCCTAACAGACAGACTTCTTGGGATTAGATTTTGTTCAAAAGTTAACAGAAATTTAATAATATTTCCATAATGCAAACTCAGTATGTCTTGCATAGCACTAGCTGACTGAATTTGTGTAGTGTGAAAAATGTCTAGCAAAATTTTCACAAATGGTATTTAATTATTATAGGTTAACTTACATACACGATGTAGCAATCTAATATAAAATATATCATTCTTTAGTTTGAATAAAATCCTGTTCACGGAATGTCCATTAAATTAGAATATACATTTTTCACCTGGTCATCACGAAACAAAAATTGTATAGCATTCTTAATCGTTTCTTTCTTTGTTGAGCAATCCATTTTATTCACATGTCTCTTTACAATGCTCTACAGAATTTCGATGAGTTTTCCATAAGGAGAATTACTTGGCCTATCCAAAACCGTTATTTTTTTGTGCTCGAAAAATTTTGTTGTTAGCTTAGAAATATAATATGGAACAAGACTTCGTCGAAAGATACCGAAAGCCCCAGTGAACGTTTTCATCATAGTCACAATTTAACTTTCTATTATAGAAATGTATTGTTTAGAGTTTATATCCCTGCCACTAGTACTAAGCTTCCAGATCCTCCAGAAAAAAATAATTCCCAAAAATTTTTTTCTGAAGGCTCTTAACTGTTTGAATAAAAAGTTGTTCCTTGGCGGGATGTCCACCACTTCGCCTGGCAAATCTTGATCGAAACCCTTGCACGAGAAAAGGCTTTCAGTCACTGAATACAACTTTCATCCAATCTTGTGCAGTCCATTATTGATATTTTCTAGCCTAATTTAAATGATGGCTTTTCATTCCAGGTGTTAACTACTGTTTTTCGTTTGGTTTTCTTGGAAATATCACAGCTTCAATAAACCTCCGTCAAACTGTCAATGAATCTACGCTCCCACCAGAAGCTAATAAATCTCTCTGACGATCTCTACATGCTTTTAAGGATGCATTGTACCATTTTGTAAAAGAAATTTTCGTGTTCGATATATAGTCTTGAGTTTGGGTTCACATTTACTCTTTTGGTTTGGAAACTCTGTCCCCAAATTCTTTGCTGATTGATAATCCTAGAAACACTGCGTTTTCCAACTTCAACAACAGCAGTAATATTCCTCACAGTCATAGAAATACGCCGACTAGAAGTAATAATTCTAGTTTTTTTTTTTCTTCCTGAGAGTGATATTTACTTTTAAATATACGTCAGAAGGAGACAATTCGCACAAGCGACCACTTCTTACTGCAACTAAAGAGGAAAAATTTCGACATATCATGATTACGTGTTCAAGCTATTTAGACTAATCAAGGGCAATCGCGAGTTGAAAGTTAATGTAAATGAAACCCGTTTTAGGCATTTAATCTCCGAGAAAGAAACAATTTTATTAAAAAATATGTTTGTCCCAGTTAATTCGCACAGTACTGTAAATTACGCAATTTAAAGGTACTGACGAAGTTATGATCATCGGGAGTACAACATGCGGTGGTAGCATTTCAGAAATCAAAAATTTCATGAAGTGTTCATTCATGTAGTATATGTGTACAATAACTAAAAGAAAACAGAGGGAGTGCAAACTAGGTACACACAATGTGAAACACTACGAACAATTAATGACAGGGGTGAAAATTGTTTGTGAAGCCTGGTAAGTCATATCACTGGCACTCCGATCAGCCTGAAGGCACACAGATAAATATACAGAATGACTGGACCTTCGAAATACCGACACTGGCTATGTCGCGGAACTGTGATTGAGTCGTAAGAGCCATCGCGGTCACATCACAGTGCTTTTCTGAGGAAGTATGTCAGATCATCGATGGGAAGAGACAGGCTCCACAATTTCGTATACTCTCAAGGGTGGCGAGAGCCAACCACCTTTCTGAAAACTTATTCTCATTTCGAAGGGCTTTTCGTGGGTGGGGAGGAAATTGAAGCCTGACTAAGAGTGATCGGCGCGGTACTGTCAATACACTGATAGCTTAAATGAATCATTAATGCATTAAAAATTATCCAGGATTAATAATCGATGCAGTTAATTACGTATTGACCTTCACTGTAGACATCCGACTTCAGTATCCTTGTTGACAAACGCGTCTTACAAGAAAGTCGTTCATTTTCTTTACAGTTCAAATATTGGACCCTGGAACAAAAGAAAAGGGTTGATCTAACACAGTTTTGATGAATAAAATCACGACAAAAATTTGATATTAAGAATATTATAAACTTAATTTTTTAGATAACCTGACTTTTTATTAGAAAAAAGAATATCGCTAACCAAATAAAATATCTATGTGTTGAACAGCATATTCTCACATGCATATGATATTCAAAAACATTCAATCATAAGAAAAAAATTAATTTAACTAAACAAAAAAATGTATATTATTTTTCAATGTATCAAAAATTCTCGGAAGACGTTAATTTGATAAAGAAAAAGCAATAAGCATTTGTTACTGAGTCATTTGTCATTTTTAGATTCTACTTTTCTTTTTCCAAAATTCGGGACAAGTTTAATTTAGCTTCAGAATTTCAGTAGGAAACATGACTTTAAATAAAAATATTTAAGCGAGAAGGAAAAAAAAATGTCTCAATAAAAGGACTACAAAGTAAGATAAGTACAAAAAAAGATATCTAAGTATGTGATATAAATAAAGTTTTAAAAACTTATTCCAGATATTAAAATTTTTAGAAATGCTGGAGACATGCCCCACTGTGGGACTCATTACGTTTAATCTGATGTTAAAAATTGCTTTATATATACTACAATTCTTCCTATGCTTCATTTTGATACTAAGCTACCAGAAAAAAAGCATGGTCTGGTTATTTATCTTAAATAAACAATCAAATGCAAGCAATTTCATTAAAATCAAATATTTAGCAAATATATTAATTGTAATCTACCGATGCCTTCCCCCTTTTAAATATGCTTTAAACCTCTATTTCAACAACAAAAAAAATTATACGCCTAATGACAGTAAAATAAAATGTTCATATTTTTGTATTCATAATGTATTTAATGCTGATAATTTATATAATGAAGCTCAATTTATTAAAACTTTATCTATTTTAATCCTTTGTTGACATCTGGTATTTCAAATAATCTGCTCGTTTTTTTTTCTTTTTTTTCTGTTTCAAATATTTATTGCCAGACTAAAAAATCAAAATAACATCTCATTTATTTGCAGACGATTATTAATCAGCAACTGTCTGCATTACAGACTGGAAAAAAATGGCGAGGTGTGGAACAAAGTGATGAGCAATAAAATATGGATATAATATCAGATTTTAAAAAAATAAGCCAATGCATTTTTGTAACCGCAAAAAACAAAACAAAACAATATTTAATGGAAACGTTTTTCTTTTCTCTATAGATTTATTCACCCAATTTGTGAATCATTTTCAAGGGGGGAAAAAGGGGATTTAAAAACAAATACTTTCGCCTTTTTTCTTGGAAATTATTCAAATTTCATGCTCATTTCCGGTCACCATTGGTGGCTCAGCCTAGTCAATCAATGTGTTTTACTCCATTAAACCATAGTAAACGAATCACCTTAACTTGCTATTCTCTGCTCTAAAAAGTAGCTCATTTCCTAGCATTTTCTTAATATTTGATGGTATGTTGCATTTTCTATTGATCCCGTATGTTATAGATATTTTATGTGAATAGTTTAGTTTATTTACAGACATATTAAAAAATAATAGCTAAACTATTTATATTTATTTTCATAGATAATGTTTTTGTAAAATCTCGTTTAGACTTTTCATAATGCATTATAAAGTCTTGTGTTGTAGAATCATAAAATATTGCACAAATTTTTTTAAGAACCTTATTTTAAAGAGATAAATAAATCAATACTTTTTTTCTATTTTACAAGAGAATTTTTGCCACTTAATGAGAAAAAATAACATTTATTGAAATATATGTATTATATGTATATAATAATGATGTCACAATTTTATGTATATAATAATGATTAATGTTAACAGATTTATTGAATTTTCATACATCCTAAAAGGAGCCAAATGGAACTAATGTTTTTGGGCAAGGCAAAAAGAATTCAAGACTAATTAATGTTAAAATAATTTTTTTTAAAACGATAATTTTTAATGGGTAACTTACCATTTTTTAAAAGTTACAACTTGACACTATCTACCTCCATATGCCTGATTCTCACAAATATTTAATTAGATACATCTTCAGTTTTTTAAGTGCGTTAGCGCATTAATTCAATTAATGGTTCATATTATTTGTAAAACGTCTATAAATACTCTGTATATTTTTTCAAATAATATAATCTTTGAATGCTAATTCTAAGTTAGTAAATGTAGCCTTCCGATACATATATTAGAAAAAAAAGCTCAGTACTTAAAATAACGTGAAATAACCTTGTCACTGAATATTTGTAGCTTTGCGTTTAACATAAAAATCACGAAACCTTGAATAATATTTTTATATGTTTTCGAGAAAATTTTTACTTTAAATGTACATTCTTTAATGATGAGATTATGGAATATGTTACAAATAATGCCTTTCATATTGCTTCTGGCACTTTAAAATTTAAAAAAAAAATGAATTTACATATCGTAATTTCCAAAATAAAATTATATAATTTTTGAAATAAATGAATCATTTTATATATATATAGATTTGCCTTTTTTATATTTGAATTCTGTAAATCAGGATTTTTCAGATTCCGCTATTTAAAGTTTACGAATACTATCCCCAGTTAATTATGAATAGTTCTTTGAATAAGCAAAATGCACTTTCACAATTTTCTAATTTATAAAAGTATTTGAATGCTGCGTTATTACAACATTGGCACCCTTTTGTCAATGAGAACTGAAAATGATAAAAAATAATTTAATAATCTTTAGAATAGTATATATAATTCAAGAAATATTATTATATTAATCAAATTATTGCATTGCTAGTAACCTATATTTTAGAAATTTGTCGTCCATTTATAATTTATGACTAAAATTTATGTCACTGTTGTACTTCAATCATTATCATTTGTAAATTCAATGTATAAAACTCTGAACCTTGTTAAACTTTTCCATAATACTTGCATCTGTTTTTTGCAAAATAAAACTGAATATTTATGATTAATAAAGAGTTTTTGTTAATAGATATTGCTACCTTTTTCTTGATTAAATAAAATAAATTTTTATAGTTGAATTCAAGCAAATATTCATCTAGATACTGTATGCATTGATTGTTAAATTTCGATACAGTAGAATTCCCTCCATAATTAAAAATAGGGATTGTAAAAATGCATAAAATCTTTCGAATGCTGCTTTATCCTTGAATAAATAAATAGTGTTGATAATTTACTATAAGACTCATTGGAAACTTTTGCAGAAAAAACAAGTATATAGGCATTAACGAGCTGTAATTGGAAATATAATAGAAAATTACAGTTGACTTAAATTATGTAATAAATAAAAACTTACGTTATAGAAAACTTAAGTTACGTAAATAAAAAAAAAATTCTAATTAATAAAGGATTTAATGTATAAAAGTGTTTGAAAAACTTTAATGCTATGCAAGCTTGCAGAAATATTTATACTAAGTATGACTTATGAGATTTACTTCATGTTCTGCTATGTATTAAACTATTTTTTTAATTTATTAAGATAAGATATATGAATCGTACGTAAATAAAACTGGTACCACTAAAAACCGTATCTTTTAATAATAAAGAGATCCAAGAAGAATTTTTCTGCAGCAAAATGCATTGAAATTATCGGAAAACATTATAATTTAGTTTATTTATTCAATAAAAAACCTAACAAAAATTTAAACCTAACAAGTACCTTCAAAATTCAAAGAAGCTGTTTAAAGAATTTTTATAGCATAGCATGGTGCAGTTGATGTTGCTAGCCTATTTAACACTATCATGTTAATAAAAAAAATTGTTAACTAAACACAAAATAAAATTTTAGTAAAGGATAATACTTTAGAATCACGATTCAATAATATACTTTTTCAACTTTAATTTTGCTAGTAAAATATTTCATTGAAAATTTAGATTATTATACAAAGCGAAATAATTCAGCTTGCATTAAAGATTTAGAGTTCCTCATTCGAAATAAAAATATTCAAAAAGTTCATAAGAACAATCCCCCTTTTTTGTTATCCTGACTTGAAAACGTTCCAAAAATGCTGTTCCAATTTTGAATAAAATTCTTCAGATTGTCCCAACTGTTTTAATTATCAAAGAGTGTTCTAATTAAGAAAATAGCATCATGAATCTCAGAAAATTAACTTTGGAAAAAAGACACATCTAATTATTTTCAAATGAACATTAAAAAATATTGTAGTAGAAGCAATTGTTGAATTAAGCACTAAGCTCACTTGTTAAAGTTGAATTATTTCTTTAATTTTTTAATAGATATTTTTTTAATTTTATCAAATATAGTCACTTTAGCCCACTCCCAATAACAGTTGTTTGGACATTTTGACCTATATAATTTTGAAAGCTCATCCTGTTTTAAAATCGTACATAATTGGGCTCTTTATTCCTGAATTTTTTTATTATGTTGAATAATAGCGTTTGGGGCTGTATTGGGAGCAGCTTTATAAGCCAGATAACCTATAGACTGTGTGATAAATTTCGTTTTCTGGTCATGTTATCGGACTACGAAACCTAAGATAGAGAGTTCGATCATCACATATCGCCAATAGAAACATTATCATTTCCTGATTATCAGAATGTTGCACTGTTATGTAGAGCTCATAAAGATCAACTATTAATATGGATTATACTTCCGGAGCGATTAATGCAGATTACATTTGAAATTAAAATAAGCGAAAATATATCAAGTCGACATATTTTTATTCCAGTAAACTAGCCACAGATGTTGTCAACTTTTTAAAAGACAAACTTGAAAAAGCAAAGATAATAAAATAAATATATATCTGCTACAGTGCCTTAAAATATTCGATTATGTTTAACGTTTACTAGTATGTTGATTTATGTTGTTATATTCTGGAAAAAACATTGTACTTATAATACTGTACTGAATCTTTCCCCCTTCTGTTGAACTGTATAATATTTATGAATAAATAGTTGAAATCTAGAAAGTAGTATCATTGATTGTTTGGTTGCAGATATTGCCTTTTTATTTTTCTAAGAAATCTATCAATTTATGGTTTATTTACAAATATTCTGAAATAAGTAGAAAATAATTAATTCAGGTTCGTAATAAAGTATCTTTCAATTTTTGAAATTTAAGGAAAGAAAATCAAAATAGTTCTTTTTTAAACTATACATCACTCATTTATTAAATGTTTGTAGAATTAAATTATTTTAGTTTTTGTTTATGACTAAACAAAATATTAAGTGATTAAACTATTAAAAAATTTCAAAATTGGTTTTTTCAAAAGCACAAAACCAAATTATTGTTATATGTATATATTGAAACAAATGTAAGTTTCAAAATATTTTTAGAACCATTAGGGCTGAAAATTCTTCAGAATATTTTTACAGCCAACTCGGCTGTGCATTTCCAAAAATATCTCCTTTGGGTTTTATGGTTATTGGGAAATTTTACTGTCCATGTGTATTAGTTGAAATGAATTCTAAAGAATTTACGAAATCGTATTTCATATGAAACATCAAATCTGCAGAGTTGATCTTTTTAAATGCATTGTAAATTTAAATTCTGCAGAAGATGATCAAACTTTATATTTTCTAATTCATGTTAATGGATTCAGGCATTCTAAAAATAGAATCTTTTATAGATATGAAGTAGCAAAGTACTGCCGAATTTTAATTCCTATTATTGATAACATTATTTAGATTGATTAATATAATAAATATATTATATGATTCAGGTTAATGAATACTAAACCACATTAAAAAATTGTAGAAGGAGCAAAATTGTTTTTTTTTAGCCAACATTAAAAGCAGAGACGCCTAAATGTCATTTAAAAAAAATTCAATGGGATTTTTTTCTTGGCGGATCTTTATCCAGTTTCATCCCAACCTGAAATAAATAGTGTATTTATTTTTTTTCCAAATTAATGTCATACTGATAGTTGGAACATTTTTTTTTTTCTTTTTTTACAAAAAAATTATCGTTATTTTTTAATTATTTCTTATGGAGAATTTAAAAAAAAGCCATTGCTAATATATCATTTTCTTTTGAATTAAATGTCTTTCTTGAACGATTCTTTTGAAGAAAAGAAATATATACCTCAAAAGGTTGTATGTAGATAGATATAGATATCCGGTTTAGTTATATTGAAAACCCTCTACAACTTGCCAAATAATGGAGCGTTGGTGGTCTTACTTTATTTAGTTTTCAGAAATAAATAAACAATAATTTTAGCACGCATTTCAATTAGTCAGAAGTGTAATTTTCATTAGTAGTTTGACTACCAGTCATTTTGTCTTGTTTTAATAGTTAAATTTTATTAAAAAATTGTCCATTTTTGAAATTTTTTATTTAATTTCTTCTGTTTGATTAAGCAATTAAAATGAACTTATTTTTGTTTTATTCTCTTTTATAGGTTTGGAATATAGTCAGAAGCTAAAGGCCGGTTTGGTGCAATAGCTTTGTTTAAAAATTCGCTATTGCACCTTTCCCGCTTTCAACTTTTGGCTCTGCATCATCAAAAAGTTCAATTAATTTTAACTAAAATCAGAGACATGAGAGTCTGTTTGCAATCCCTCTAAGTAAGTAAAATTTTGGTATTTTCCGTTTGAGATATTATTGTACTGCTTACATGTTTTTGTTTTATTTTCTTTAACTCATATGCCAAGAAAATGTTTTGATATACTATTATTTTAAGCCTTAATATCTGATCGCTGTAGTGCCAAAAAATGACGTTTATTAAGCATGGACATCAGACCAATCAATTTTGTATTATATTAGATATTGTTCAAATTTCTTGAAGGTGCATTGAAATAATTTAAAATCGTCTATCATCTCAATACTTAAAGCTCCTAGTCTCGATTCATTTTAGACACTTGAAATGCTTATTTTTTTAATTGAACTACTAGTTTTTATTTTATTTTATCAAATGTAAATAATAAAATATCAAATGTAAATAATAAAATATCAAATGTAAATAATAATAATTCATAAAATGTAAATAATAAGTACAATTACTCAGATTTTATTTTCGGTAACGAAAGATAATTATTCCTAAACCACTGATGGTTTCAGGAACGAAAATTAGAAGTTTTTGTTTTGCTTCCTTTCATTTATTTTAAACCTATTATAAATACTATCTTTATTCCGTAAATAAAATTTTAAAAATAATTAATTGAGTTTCCATTTATTAAATTTTTCTACAATGATCAATATTTTCAAAGTAGTTGATACCAATTTAAAAAATTATTTCGCTTTTTTTTTGTTCAAAAATAAATTTAGTTTTCAAAATTAAATATAAAAAAATATCGAAATGGATCTCAAGTGAAAAAAAATACTAGCAATCTAGTAAACATATTTTAGTCCATAAAACATTTTTTTTCGAAATAATCTCATACCATATTATCTTTCTCATTTTTAGATGAAATAGTATTGAATTCAGTGGAAATGATTTTCTCAAGACTCCCCAGCATATTTTCTAATCGTTGTAATTATCCATTATCAAACATTGGAAAGCAATATTTAGGAAAGATCACGTTAGCTTTTGGACTTTTACTGTTTATTGGCGATTAGCCGCTGGCATGCAATTAATATATAGGCATTGGAAAACCGACGGTATATTTTGACCGCCGTTTTCCCAGCTCGATTGAAATTTTGATTTTAATTGGTCAAATCTTCAATTATAGCTAAAATTAAATGCATGCCATATTTTATATGTTAAATAATTCTGGTTAGCTTTGAAAGTACACATCGACAGACTGACAACATAATAATACCTATGGTAAAGGTGGTAAATGCTATCCATCTAGATCTTTTAATTAGTGTACTTATTAGTCTTACTTATATTGCGCAGCTATAAATAAATACTTCTTCGATACATTTTTCATTATAAACTTTTACAGAAAATTTACAGATTAATATGAATTAATATGAAGTGAAAGGAGATAGAGATCCATTCAAAAATGCATCCTTTGTATTCAGAGATGTCTGAAAGACTTTGAAATTGACGAGTTTAGATATTTGGATATTTTACAATATTTTATCTTTGTATGCGAAAAGATAGGAATTAAGATAAGATCCCAGGGAAATTCTGGATTTTATTGTATGTGAAAAGGTAGAAATGAAGATAAGATTCCAAGAAAACTCTGGATTGTGTAATATTTTATAGATTTTCATATCAATCTAAATCCATAAAAATCCACACAAATTTAATCTCATTCACAAATATTTTCAGATTGATAATTATTTATTTTCATTTTTCTATGTCTTAATTCTAATTCAAAAAATTTCTGCGTATACGAAAAAGTAGAAATGAAGACAATATTAGTTTATTTATTAGTTTTTTAGTTTTCCTATCCATGAAACTCTGTACAAATTTCATCTTATAAACAGAAAATTTCAAATTAGTAAATTATTTATGTGTTTTCAAGGTTTTAATCCCAATTCAAAAAAAATTCTAAGTTTGCGAAAAGGTAGAAATAAAGCTAAAATTCCCACGGAATTCTGGATTTTGTAACATTTTATTAGTTTTTCTATCCACAAACTCCATAATCATTTCATTCCATCCATAAACATTTTCAGAATGATAAATTATTTATTTCAATTTTTCGGACTCTAAATTCAAATAAAATTCAATAAATCCATTTGCCATAATCCAGAAAAATCAAATTTCTGTCAAAATGATGAGCGAGCAAAACGAAACGATCTTAACATCCAGCTCTAGAAATTAGATCTTCAGTGTAAAAGTGCTTCGATAGCATTATAAAAATCTGCAAAATATTAGCCCTTTTACAGAAAACAAATATTAATCTTTCAATATCTTCAAAAGAATGGGATATTTAAATAACTTTAGAAGAAAATTTTAAACTATATGAAGGTTCAATCAATAAGTTTCTTCTTTTTCTGATATTGATGTTGGTCTGAAAGAAAAGAAATGAAAGAATAAAATATCGCTATTCAGATCCCTGATTTTATCGATCTGCGTAATATATGGACAATATTCGTATAGATTTCTTTTTTCCGATTATAGATATTCATATTTTGGAGAAGTTACGAGTTTTCTGATAGCGTAAAGGAAGTTGTAAGATATGGAAGGACAGAAGAAAACAAAAAAAGGATGTTTGGGAATAAATAAAAAAAATCGCATAAATTGTAAAGAATGTACAATCAAGATAGAACTTTTTTTTTTTTACTTTCTAGTGTACAAAGTATAGAGGAAATACAGGAATCACCATTTTGTTTTTTGATTATTACCATATTTCCTCTACACATAACTTCTCTCCTCGGTTTAGACTTCTTTGAGTCCACAATAGCATTTTTAACATTAGTCTTGAGTATCTGTGAATGCAATAATTAAAAATGGTTTTGAATTAGAAAAATAAAATTTTGCATATGGACTTATGGCCTAAATTGATAATTTACATTCCCCAAAATCAATACTGTCAAGTTTACATTTTCGACTTGAGACTACAGCTGTCTTTGATTTTCAATTATGAGAAATTTTACAGGATGTCTGTCTGTCTAGCTTTTCGAGTAAAAATGATTTAGATAAACGAAATTCCATACTCAGTTTTAACACAAAAAATTAGATTTATCTTAAAATCTTTAAAAAATTTCATTGATCTTTTTACCGTCTTCCGGTCTGTAATTTCATATGCATGTAAAGGCAATAGCTCGTAAACGCAGAAACTCATTGTATTTTTTTGGAACAGCAGCTGTCGTTTGATGTCAAATTTTGGTACCAATCTTCCAATAAAAATTATATAATCTTCCGGTTGATTTAGTATTAATGATAGATTGAAATTAAATATCTATATTTCGTAAATATCACCCCTCAAAGTATCCACAGCCTTACCGAAAATCAATAATTTTCTGCGGCGAAAGGGATTAAGAATATTAAGATTACAAAGTTTATGAGAAGGTTCCGGAGAATCAATCCTTCCGACTTCTCAAGATATTTTCAGAGACCTACAAGATATATCTAGCACGATTCGTCTTGGATGATTAGATATATTAAGATTTTTGAAATATTTGTATAAAGAGTTTTCAGCTGTTGGCTTATATATATAATTACAAATTCATGGTCATTTGTATAGCTTCATTGCGATGATTTTCTGAGAAAAATATATACAAGTTTCCTTTTTAAAGCTAGAGACTAATTGTAAATTTGATAGATTTTACATATCACATTTCTTACATTCATATATATGATTACTCACGTCTATTCTATATACAGTAAAAGCTCTTTATTCGCGCTTCCGTCATTCGCGTTTTCACTATTCGCGGATTAAAAAAATGCGATCCAATTCCTGTATTCGCTGCTACAAATTTCTTTAACCCCGGATCTAATAAGTACATACATAATAATGAAAGTATTCCAATATATATCCAACCCAATATCCTTTGTAAATGCCGTCAAATGGACTAATAAAAAAAGTAAAATAGATCTTATTACAACTTTGCTTAAAGTATGTTGTTAAGTGATATCGCTGAGGACTTTGACATAAGCCACCACACACATTGAAGTCATGCTGGGAAAAACTGTGACCTGCCCTAAATGCGGAAAATGACGAAGAATCTGTGCAAGTTCAAACTTTAACGGCAAACATAGCCGAAACGGGAATGGAATAGGGCGAGATGGGTTCGAACAGATAGAATCAAGTAACATTCAGGAATTGCTTGAATCTCAAGATGAAGATATGACTGAAAACGACTTAAAGGAAATATTAAATTCACTGTCCATTGAAGAAAAGGCTTTAACAAGCACTGGAAACGTGACATTTAATTTGAAAAATCTTAACGGTTTAAGATTGGCAGATGAGCTTTGCGATTTCTTTATGAACAATGATCCGTCTATGGAACGAAGTCTTATTTTTAAGAGGCGAATTGCTATTGCGACTGCTGCATATCAGTTTGTATGGACGGAGCTTCTAAAAACTGCCAAGCAAGAGAAAATTACAAAATTCTTCAAACCATTGCCTAAGCCTTAAGATAATTAAACCAAATGTACAAAAACTTCAATTAAATTGATATATATATATATGTGTGTGTGTTTTATTTTGTCACTTAGGAACGTATCCCTATAATCCCATATAAATTACCATTCTGTCTTCACGGTTTCTGTATTCGCGGCATATTTATGGAGCATATACCCCGCCAATAAAGAGCTTTTACTGTATATATTACGAAATATACTTACGTAAATTTCTTATGTATAAGCCTTTATCAGTAGACAAAATTTGCCGAGCACTTTCGACAATGGTAATTAATGGGAATGAGGCAGGTTCAATGCTTCATGGTAATGATTGAAATTCTTTCTTCATTACATAATATAATTTTCACATTTTACAACACGATTACATTAACTCGTTTTTCACTAACATGTTCGATGGAAATTTTAATCAATTTTAAACTAACTTCCTGATGAGCTGGGGGATATGAAATTTTTAACATAATTTTTTCGGAACTGGGTGTCAATGCAACATTAACACCCTTCTCTACACGTTAAATATTTTTTTCTATTTTGTACAAATTTTGCTCTCAGTTAAAACATCTTATTTACTTCATGTGCCACTATACAAATTTATTAGCTCACTGAGAAGAGAATCTGAAATCTAGAGTAATTTTATACACATAAGGAGAAAAATTTAGAAATGATTATTTAAATAAAAAAAAATAATATGCTGCATTTCTTAGTTCTATACATAATTGTTCCTATGCAGATTCAATCCCTCTTCTATAAATATTGTCCTGACATTTTTTAATTAAGAATTTTTAAAGACGCATATTTTCAGAGAAATCTATAGGGAATTAAGTTAATTTATTTTTTATTTAGTTTCAAAAAGGAATATATATATATATCATTTTTTTCGCTTAAATTGGAACTTGTTTATCAAAGGTCAAAGATCAGCCACTAACTAATTAGAGGAAATCTGCATTGATTCTAAAATATGCAGTGCTCTTTTATGGAATGCAAAAACCAAAATAATTTTAAAAAATCGTTTATGTGTATTATGACTTAGAAAGAATCTTGGATCTTGCAAGACCACTTGACGGGAATCATGGGATCTGCAGGTGCAGAATAAAGTACATTAAAAAATCACAATTGTTTTGTGGCCTGTTCTACCTATACGAGAGGTTGATGTTAAAATGATTTGTCTCCTTATAGGTCGTACCAGTTTCCATTACCTTTATCTACTTTTTATTGATAGAGCACCAATTTGTATCAAGTGTCCCGGGAATTTTGGTTAAAACATATTTTTGTTGAATGTCCTTCTTTTATTCATCATCTTCATTACCATTTTAATTCAATTTCTCTTAACTTAAAAGACTTGATTGGTGAGAAGCGCCATCCAAATGTTTTTAACTTTTTTTTAAAGTCAAGTGGATTTTTTAATAAATTTTTTTAATGAAATTTTTTCTTTATTTTTGCAAGAATGTGTTTTAGTGATTTAAGAAAAATATTTTAATTTCAATTTTTTAAAATTTTTAATTCAACAAAATCTTTTGCAGTTTAGCCAAGAATGTCTCTTACACCAATAATGCACAAAAACCAACCAATTAACTGAAAAATAGCTCAAATCAAATTTCTATTCAATTAATTGGTTTGAAAAATGGGTTATTTACATAAATAAAATTAAAAGTTTTAAAATCTTTGGTATTGATTTTTAAAACAATCTTTAATATTTTATTTATGGGATACAAAACTAAAAATGAATACAGAACCTTATTTCAAACAAAATTTTATGCTGGAAATTTATAAAAAATCTTATTTTCTAATGACCTTGAGTCATTCATCTAATGAGATTCGTAACACGTCTAATGTTGAAGAAATAATGCATCAGTTGGATTTTACTTTTCAATCAAACTCGAATGATACTGCCCATGCATTTTTTTCTCGTGTGTATCTCGCTATATTTGGTTTTAAAACTTTGAATAAAGAAAATATAAATCCTCCAGCATTTTCAACAGATTAGCACTAATGGTATTTTCAACCTCAAATGCATTTCCTATGCTAAATTCGCTTGTGCTCCCGAAATCTCCTCACCACTCCGCGCCCCTACATTTTCTCTTAAAAATCAATTCCCTTCTTGCATTATGCATTTACGTTATGCATTTTACGTTTTCGGTTTGCGTTGTTGTTTCAGATAATTACTCGCATTATCTTTCGAAAGAAAACTCGAGAGTCCTTTTACTTTTTGATCCATTTTCTTTTTTTACTTTTTCATTATCCTTTTGTATCCTTATATATCTGAAAGGAGCATGCTGGAGATTGTAAATTCGGATTTTGCAAAATGGGTTTTTCCGTCTCTTGTTTTGAAGGGGCGGCAACCTAATGAATTTACATACGGGAAAACTCTGGTTCTGGGAAAACTAAAGAGGAGGGGGAGAGATACGTTAAGTGAAATCAGCTTAAGAAAAGAGTAAATGAAAGATGCTGGGGTAAAAGAAATAAAGAAAAAATAAAAAGGAAAGAAATTATTGAAAAACTTGGGAAAACAAGATGAGTTATTTTTTCGATTGAAACAAAAGTTAATCTTACTCTGGGGGAAAATTCCACAAACAAGAATAAAGCTTCTACTTTTTTACAGGAATAGTTACTAAAGTCTGTAAAACAAATTATTTTTTTCCCTTTTCCCCCCTTTTTCCATAAGATAATGTCTTTAACTGAAAATATTTCTCTCAAGGCTCCTTCAGATCGGTTTATTTTCCAAAGCTTTGTGATTTTGTTTTCCTTTTTTTGAATACATTCCAGCCCATGATTTCTATTTACAAAAATCTTTTCGGCTCATCTACTGAGACTATATATCATTGCGCTTCATTTGAACTTATTTAATACGCAGTTCTTTAATCCGCCGATTATACAGAAACAATAAGATATTTTGAACGTGGTCCAAAAAAGAAAACTGTCTTAAAGACTTATTAAATTGGTATTATGTTATTAGTTTGTACAAAACTGTATATATTACAACAATGAATGTTTTATTTTCTCTTATTTAGGAACCCAGTTCTCTAGATTATAATATCAGATTTGTTGATTTGCATTCAAAGACTAATTACTTTTTCTTTTTAAGAAATTAGCTGCTTAGACAAATTTATTTCATTTTCTTTTTATTTAATGCAATTATATCCTTTGTATTAGTAGATATTTATTCTTATAAAAATACTAATTTAGTATAATAAAAGGATTTTGGCACACAATTTGTTTTTAACGGCCACCATTAGGCCAAGAACCAGAATTTTTTTTCCTAGTTATAAAAATATATTTAAGTGCATTATTATTTATCATGAAACATTTTGAACGTGGGAATGACATGCCATGTAGTTTGACAACTGGAATGGCCAAATTGTTGAAATATTTTCTTGTCGCCTTTTGAACACCGTTACAAACGATAAATACATATTTCGGTCTTATCATGAAACTAGTGAACCTATTTTTAATCATAAAACACCTTGACCTATTGTTGTTGTCGTGTCCGTGTTTTTCACGGAAAGGGAGGTGCAGAAACTTCTGAGGGTAAAGACCCCTGAGCACCCAGAGGGCAGAAGTCCAACTTCCAGCTCACACACACGACACAACCCTTTTTAGGGGGGGGTCGAATTCATTCATCCATCCATCAGCAAGTCGGAATTTAGATCCAAATCAGAGATCGACTCATCCCTGATTCAGTACCCCCAGAGGTATCGTTTTGTTAAGGGAACTTGGAGGACTTTGCAGTCTCGACATATTTAACGAACTGCCATTAGCCAACACGGCGGTCTTTGGCCAAGAAGAGGACAGAGCCCGCAACCTTTCGGTTACGAGACTGACGCTCTACCAACCAGGCTACCGCGGCCTACCTTGATCTATACTTATATTAATCTATACTTATAATAAAGGTCAATGTGTGTGTGTGTGTGTGTGTGTGTTGGCGCTCTAATGGCCAGACCGTTGGACCTACAGTTACGAAATTTGGTACGTGTATACCTTGGAGGTCGGGGATGTGCACCTCGGAGCCCTTTTTTCGAATTTTTAGTTAGAATTTGAATTAATTAAAATTTAAGCAAAATATCGACGTTTTTCCGCTGTAACTTCCGAAAATATTATTGCGCAAACATGATTTTTATATCAATTTAAAGATTAAAAAAAAAGCTTTCTAACGGTATCAGTTTTTTAGTTTATAACGTAAGCTTCTATTTTAAACGAATTTTTAAAGAAATATTTTAACCATGTTTTTAGAACGTGACTGGATAAAATAAAAGAATGTCTGAAGATCGAATAAAAAAAACAACTATCTACGCAAAATATATCTAAAGAAATGCAACTTTCAGCATGTGACTGGATAAAATAAAAGAAATATAAAATGTGATATTTTCTAAAAAAATAAATGCAAAGCAAAGGATTCTAAGATCGTTTGCAATATCTAAATAATTAATTCAATAAATCTTCTTTACAGTAAACCTGATCGAATTTAGACAGGATATGCATTGGAATCCCGACTTAATGGCATATTTCTATTATCGTTTGCAATATCTGTATCATTAATTCAAGATTTTTTTTTTCATTATAAAATGTGATAGTTTCTAAAAAAATAAATGCAAAGCTAAGGTTTCTATAAAATCTGCAAGAGCACGTCAAAGAGAAAAAAATTAGGTTTTATCACCGTGTTGCCATCATTTTGACGGAAGTTCAAATTAAAAAAAAAACTATCATCGCAAATTAAATCTGAAGAAATGCAACTTTTAGCTCGTGACCGGATAAAATAAAATAAATATAAAATGTGATATTTTCTTTAAAGAATGCAAGGAAAAGGATTCTATGATCGTCTGCAATATTTAAATCATTAATTGAATAAATAATCTTTATTTATATAGGAAATGCATTCAAATTCCTTTCCAATGGCCAATTTGTAAAAGATTATTAATAGGCATATGTATTGTTTAATACTATTAATTTGATCTAAATGAAGTAAATAATTACATTTTATGTAGTTTGAGTCAAACAATGCATT
>JAPMOQ010046669.1:268454-315469 GCA_026543055.1 Argiope trifasciata
AACCGGTTAGATAACTTAATGTTAAAGGCACCGGGGGCGCAAGATGGCGTTGTGCTAATCATGCAAAGTTACACGTCCGAATGGCAGCATTTTGATTGTGAATTATTTTACCGACTGAGCATTTTTTCCTTAGTGTCTTTTGAATCTTACCTGTTATCATAATGGTAATATACACTATTCACTGTTAGGATAATATAAGCACATTATACATTGTTATAATATTATACACTTTATAAGTTACGAAATCGTTTTTTTTCCTTGCTGCTCTTCCTGTGTCTTGAAAAAAAAAGTAAAAGCTATTAGATGTTTTTCAATTTTAAATCTTGTTTTTATTCAAAGTATGTTTAAAATTTCGTCTTCAAATATGTTGAAACTTAATTAATAATAAGCACTTATCTATCTTTATATTTTTAAGCAGATGCCTGTGACAACAAGCTGTTCTCTAATTGTAACTTATCACATACATATAAACTTATTATATATTGACAAACGAGTTTTATGCATCGGATGAAGACATACATGAATGCTGCCTTATTTTAACAACATTGCACTTGTCTCTTGTTAATTATGTAATACACTATACTATTAATATCAAATTCCGTGACGTCATAGTGGTATTGAAAACCTAATAGGCCTACTAATTGTTCTTCTAATTCTCAAGGAACATTGAATTAATTTTCTTTTTGCTTAGGTACTCTACATAAATTATAAAACATAACTTCTTTTTCTTTGCTTTGCAATATTTGAAGGAAACCATGTGATAACTACTAGGAGGTACGATGAAAATATACTAAATCTCATTGCAAGTATGCATTTTTTTTTTTTCAATTTATCAAAATTCCCGAAAAATTTTCTAGATAGCTAAGTTGGTATCATTAAAAATATATTTTAAAAATTATAAAAAATTGCTTTTGTTTAAAGATATTTTTACTTGTTATTGTAAAAAAACTCCAAAGTTTTGTTTAATTATTAAATAATTAAAATTCTAATTAAATTTTTTTTTAAATAGATAGAAGAAAAACTAACCCAGATAATCATATCCAAATTCTTCTAATATATTGAAGATTAAATAAATAACTCTAACTTACTACTAACACCAAACCACGTTGACATGTTAATTTGTCTGTAATATTTTCTTAATATTTATAGAAAAAAATTGCGTTTAATTTTTATTTATAAAATCTGCATTATAATTAATTTTTCAAACAGAAAAACTATACATTTTGTTTTGAAATATTGACTCTCAACAAAATTATAATTTCAACTGCTGTAAAAAAAATTTATATATTCCCTTGTTCTAAAAATTGAAAAGTTTTCAATGAAACAAAACTTCTATTGATAATTTATACGTCTGGGTAAAATGAAACTACAGCCGAATTACTATAGCCTTTAAATTTTCCCAAAGCACTTTCAATTGCGCTTTTAATCCTCCCAAGGCTCTCATTACTGCAGATAATATTCATTTAAAATTTCATGCATTTATCAATAATATATATGGCTTGATGGCTGCTTATATTAAGGCAAAGTTTATTGCATCATTATAAATGACCCTTTAGAATTTACGTAGTGAATTCGTTCCATTGACTATATTTAACTGCAACTTTGTTTTCGCTGAGATTTATCGCAAAACACGCAGTGAGTTCTGAAATTTATTTTTTATAGTTTAAAGTGCATAATTTGATCAGAAACTGAGTTTTAAAGAATTTCAAACATGTTAATCTAGGTACAATTTCACTACAAACACTCATATTGTTGTATTATTAAACGTACCAGCATTCTGGCATAAGGGTAGAGTGTATTCCCCGTGATCTGGGTGTCAGGGGTTCGAGTCCCGGTTCGGGCATAGTTGTTCTTTCTATGAGAAGTTTGAATGTGCCCTCTTGTAAAATGGGCTTGTGCAAGCGATTAAGGGATGCGTGAATGGCGAAGTCCTACTCTTGGCTGCTAAAAAAAGAAACGCTTCCTATCAGCTTAAATCTCTGTCTGCATAATAGCAGGTTTGTCCAAGGTAAGTGCTATAAGAAACAATAAAAATTATTTCCTTCCCTAGTATCCGGCCTAATGCGGCAGAACTGCCCGGATAGGTTGGTGCTCTATGAATTCATTTCTTTACCCATCAATACCGGAACACAAGGTTTTAATATCGAAATTTACTGTTATAACGCGGATTTTCTCATTTCTTATTGGATACTAATCCCTTCGTTTATCTCAATATAAACCCATCATTTTTACTTAAGGCCTAATCAAACGGCGAAATACCGTCCGCACTTTTCCGTTTCTTTTCTCAGAACCGGTCAAGCAAGTTTTTCGAAATCGACAACTTGACTGGGTTTTAAGGGTAGAAACGGAAAACTGCTGACGGAAATTGAGGACGATATTTCGCCGTGTAATAAGGCTTCTGCTCATCAACTTGTTTTTGCACCACTTCTCTAGCAAAATTCAATGACGCGTTGGTCTGGTGGTAAATTTTCGGCTTCGGGAGTTTGCAGACAAGAACCGTCGTATAAAGACCTTATATGGCGAAGTATCGTCCGCGATTTTCGTCTGCAGCTTTCTGTTTCAACCCTTAAGCACCATTCAAGAAAGTTTTTTTGTAATAGATAACTTTTTGTAATCAGTTTGAAAATGCCGACGATAGCTACCGAAATATTGTCGGCAAATAAAATTCAACCAATCATGTTAAACTTTGAAATGACGCCACACAAGTGACGTCATTTTCATTGTCGTTGCTAACGGTAAGTGCCGACGATACTTCGTCTATGATAAGGCCTTAAAAGGGTTTGTTGTGCATTAAATCCGTCAGGCAAAAGGCCCTCCCGTTAGTGCCGAGAGGGGGGTGTGCCACCTCAGGTGTCATCCTCATCATCTGATCGTGGTTCAAAATTACGAGTTTGGTCCCAAAATAGCTTTAGTGTTGTTTTGCCGAGGGATGTTATTATAACTAAACTATGCGGCCAGGTGAATCATAGAAGTTGCCGGTAGTAAGTCGGAATAAAAATAGATTTTTAACTGGTAGCTTCTGCGTGCTTATATACTGCATTCTATGATTTAGGAATTTATTGGAGAAAAAGTAATTTATGATATATAAACTGCTCAAATTTTAACATAAATTCCGAAATTCAATGCAAATGCAGGAAATATAACAAAATGTTAGTTTAGCCTGATTATAAAGGAAAAACTGGCTTAACCCTTAAATAGGGACGTGGGGTCTGAGACCGCTAGCGATGAAGTTTCGTTTACTCATATTCTAATTTTAGCTCAATTGATAGGATTGACAATATAGCTTCTGTTTCGTGACCTTCAATACAATTGCATTTTTTCAACCGATTTCAGCAGAATTTTTTTTTTTTTGATAATTGAGTTGAATTTTTTAGCACAGTCACTGAGAGACCACTCCTGATGGTGCGAAAACTTGGACTCCGAAATATTATCCAATTCACTGATAATATCATGAAGCAGTGCTCCAGACACTTTTAAATGGAGTAGAAAATGATTTTAGTGATAAGGATAACTGCACAGAAATGTTTTCAATGAAAGTTCGCATTCAACTGATTCTGATATGTATGTTTAAACTCCATTAATTTTTCTAGTGATAATGTTTTTTGAAAAAAATTATAAAGTATACTAATATACCCAGAGATATATATACATATTTTACAGGTTGATTTTTATAATAGTTCTTGACTTGAAAATTTAAAATGCTCTTGAAAACCGTGCTATGAAAGCCACACAAGCCGATAAAAAAGGGGCCAATTTTATCCGTTATCATTTTTTTATTTTTCATAAAATTGTTGAATTTTATATTATATTGTTTTCTATGTAACTTTATATACTGGAAAAATAAATATGATTTTAAAAATGATAAAATAATATGTTTTTTCAAGAATATTATTTAATCTTACACTAGCCCCCTTTGGCGACCAGCTGGTTCGCCATGACTAAGGCATTCTAAAATTTTCAATTAAATTACATATTCATCAGCCTTGAAGTAATTCCGGGCATTGATTGGGGTGAAATTAATATTTTCTTTAAGATAATGGACGGAAAGTTCTAAAAGAACACGTTTTCTTAATAATATTCTTTAATTTTATAAATCAGTCAGTTTTAATTATTGATTTAGAAGTCTGATTGATGTAGCAACTTTTATTTCAAATATTAATAAAAAGATTTTGTATAATATGGCTCACAGAGCAAAGTATGAAGAAATCTGAAACTCATTATTCATAAATGCATTGTTTGACTCAAGCTACATAAAATGTAATTATTTACTTCATTTAGACCAAATTAATAGTATTAAACAATATATATGCCTATTAATAATGTTTTACAAATTCGCCATTGGACCAGGATTTGAATGCATATCCTGTATAAATTCAATCATGTATAAATAAGGATAATTTATTGAATTAATGATTTAAATATTGCAAGCGATCGTAGAATCCTCTGCCTTGCATTTTTTAAAGAAAATATCATATTTAATATTTATTTTATTTTATCCAGTCACGTTCTGAAAGTTACATTTCTTTAGATTTAATTTGCAGTAGTAGTTGATTTTTTTAAAATTTGAACTTTCGTCAAAATGATGGCAACATGATGATAAAACCTAATTTTTTTCCCTTTGACATGCTCTTGCAGATAAAATTTTATATTTTAGAATAGAAGTTTAAGTTATTGTTTAGAATAGGAGCTTGAATAGAGGCTTAAGTTATGCATTAAAACACCGATACCATTAGAAAGTTAATTTTTTAATCTTTAAATTGATGTAAAAATCATGTTTGTGCGATATTAATTTCGGAAGTTATAGCGAAAAGCGTCGAAATTTCACTTAAATTTTAATTAATTTAAATTATAATTAAAAATTCAAAAGAAAGCGCTCCGAGTTGCACATTCGCGACCTCCAAGGTATACATGTACCAAATTTGGTAGCTCTAAGTCCATGGGTCTGGCCTTTAGAGCGCCAACAAACACACACACACATTGAGCTTTATTATAAGTATAGATGTAATTTCAGAAATAAAAGTGTATGTCCCTACGCATTTACTTTTTTCAATGATAAAATATTTTGAAAAATTTTTTAAATATATTTATATTGTAAGAAAAATGTCTGCAGAATATTTTGGCTGATATTCAATCTAATAATTTCATTAGAAAATTTGATTCGAGGGTAAAGAATATGCGGTCTTGTAGACCGCACTTTTCCAACTCTAAATTTTCACCTCGCCACTTTAGTGTTAAACTGATTTTATTTTCTACTAATCAATGATTACACATATATGTAAAAGTAACAAAATATATTATCTAGTTCTTTTTTATTTCAAGAACTAGATAATATATTTTGTAAGATATCTGCGAAATTTCAGTCAAATAATTCGATAAAAGTCTGTACTAAACATATTTGCTTTATAACTCATTTAGCCAAAAAAGTCTCTTTTTTTCATTTAAAAAAATGTTTTTTAACTTCTATATTTTGGATTCTTGGATGTTTTTTCAAGCTTCTCTCGAAAAATTAAATATTTATTCTGCAAAATCATTCATCATAAACGTAGCTACCTGCCTTACACAAAGAAAACTGTTATTTATATTATATGCTATAATAGCACAAAATGAATAACATATATGATAAATAAACATAATGTTCAGAAAAAATCTCGGTATACTGGCTGACATTTTACTATTAGGTATTTACGCTTTGAGGGTATTAACACTTGGAGGGTAAATAATAAATTTAAACAAGGCGTTTAAGAATTTTATAGGCTTTCTGCTAAACAAGATTGTAAAAAATATTTCAAAGGATACCATGTTAACAAAAATACTTTCCATGGATATCGATAGAAACTCTTACAGGGAGAAAAGTGAAAAATTATTAGAGTAATCTTTTTAGAATTAAGGTTGCTTTAGCCTGGCACTTTACACAGATTACATCCATCATTAATTTAGAAAAAAATCAATAAAAACAACTCTTGCATAAGTTACTAGAGGAGGGTATGAACGGAAGACTGCTTTGTACTTACTGAGTATTTAATGGACATGGTAATCAAGCTCTGGGGGATAATTCTTTTTTTTTCTTGGAGCTAATATCATTAACATATATAACGACTTTATCTTTGTACTTATGTCTCTAAGCCTTAACAGGTGCTTTGCCTAAAAACATAAATAATAATAAAAAAAAACACATTTCCACTGAGTACTCGACTTAATGAGGAGAAAATACTCTCTTGTAAATTCCTAAAATCTCCAAAGCAAATCACCTAACGCATAAATTTAATTGACTCGACCAGCATAAAAAAAATAAATCTTCTGGCTTAATTACATGGTTCTTACTTAAACGACAAGGACACGAAAATGCCGATTAAACTTTTAATTGAAAATTGACGGTTCGTTGAGTATGACATGGACATTTAAATAAAAGTAGTTAAACTTGTCTCTTTTTCAACCGCTTTCTTTTTCAAGTCGGTGGCATTTCTTGCAATAGTCAGAGACGGAACGGAAATGGTTGGAAAATGTGCTCTGAATTTCTGCGAACGACAATTACATTAAAGCAAGAATTTTTTTGCTGCATGTAAATGGGTATTTTATAAGTTTTGGAAGTGTTTTATTCGATTGGGAAAAGAAATCTTGCCAAATTTTCTTCCAAACTGAAATTGACATCGAACACTTTTATTCAATTGAAATACGACTGCGGAATTCCATTAATTGCCCAATGAAGGTTGGAGTGAAGTAATAATTTTCAGTAATATACATATCTAGACCTTAAGCATTAGTATTTTCTTGGAGGATCACCAAGCAACATAGCACTAAGATTTTCTGTAAAGCATGGATTTTTAAGCCATTTACAGCCATGTTTTTTATATTAGGTAACATCTGCATACGATTCGTTTCAGTATTCTGAGACGACCACTTTTCGACAATTCTATCTCATATAGGGGAGTGCCATTTCTGATCGTATTTTTTAAAAATTCAGTCTTCGAGTAATTCCAGTATTTTTATTGTCAAATGTAAACACTCTGTTCTTTCATCTCTCCCCCCCCCCTCTATTTTGACAAATGAAACTCATCCTAACGCATGTGCAAAAGCTCGCAGGGTTTAGAAATCCGTTTTTAAACAGTATATAACATGCTAACGTATGGCAACAGTTGAAAACTATGAATTGAAACAAACCACCATCGGTTTTCAGACTGCGTCATTGTATGTTTTAACAGCCGCATTAAATTTTACTAATCAAAGGAGCAGTAAAATGGAATAATTGTCATAATCGAAAGGGTTTATCATGTCACCATAAAGTACATTCAGATAGTGTCAAGAAGATATCAAATAAATAATAAAAAGAAAAAGATTAAACTCAATAAAACATTATCTAAATGTTTAATCGAGAACGAGTATAGGCTTTAAATAGAAAATTTAATTGAGAGCAAAAATAGGCTTAGTTGTCACCAGATGGGTAAACGCTGGAGCTGTGGAAATTGTTTTTCATGTCTTAAAACAATTATCTTATATTTTTTTCGTATGAGCTTGAATTTAAAATATTACTTTTTTAAATAATACAATTAATTCAATTTAAGAAACTGCCCATGACAGTGTTTTTAAATGCAATGATGGAACTCAAACTGATCCATCAAAGCATTCATTCGCATGCTTCTACCATCACTCATCCCATAATAGAATTTTCTCTTCCTCATTTATTTCGTAATGTGTATACACTTTTTAATTTGCAGTAAACTGATACAATTAAATTTTTGATTTTCATTCGCACCAACTAACAAAATGAAAATTTTTAACTGCTTTTTGTACTAACATTTCATAGTCTGGAGCTCCAATTTGAGCAAACAAACTCGTCATCATAGGCTGCTAGTGTATCAATAATCTTAAACTGCGGAATGTCTCGGCATGAAATTTCCAATAAAGCATTATAGCTCTTATGTTGTATTCATTTCAAATACTTATACAACCTAGATATTTAAATTATATACAGATATTTAAGTTATATAAGTGTGATTGGAACGAAATCAATGAATTATTTATTCTCTTTACAATCTGAATCTCAAGTGATTGCAAAGGGTTCGCATGATGTTTTTCCAATCTAATCCAATTTTAATCTTCAAGTGGTTTTCATCAATAAATTCGTTGACTTTCTATTTCGAAAGATTAAAGGAAATCGTAATTTATCATTTATTAAAACAACATAAATGTTAAATAAACAATGTATATAAGGGTGCGCCATAGAAACTTACTTATTTAAAAGGTCAGTAAAAACAAAAGTATTTCAGTTATTGTTTTAATTTCATTCTTTTTTATTTGAGAAAACTATGTCCCAAATTTTTTTCATACAGTTTAGAAAGTGACATCGGTTAAATGGCGACCCCCATTGCGCATACACTGATTAAGTCGATTTTTGAAGTTCGTGTCCACTTTTTCAGCATATCAATCGGTATGTTGGCAATGGCGTGACGAATGTTGTTCTTGAGTGTGAGCTATTGTCCGTGGTCGATCGACATAAACCAGGGATTTCAAAGTGAGCCTCGTCATTGAAAAAAACGATCGCGTCTTAAGGCAGGTTGTCAAGCAGAATTTCAAATGCATTTTGACGGGCAACAAAATCGCGTTCAGTTAATTCTTGCCCAACAGCCAATTTATAGCGATGAAATTGAGGGGCTTGATGAAGAATTCGAAGAAGAGTGGTGTCAGAAGTTCCCAGAGCTGCTACGTGTTTGAGAGCCGAACGCAGGGGAGAACGCAGAACTAATTGCCTCACTCTTTCGATATTTTCCGGAGTTCTGGTGGTCTGTTGATGTTCATTTATGGGTTTAGCAACACTTCGGAAATGAGATAACCCACGACAGAATCGAATTACGGCCAGGAACGGGTCTGTGAGGAGGAATTTTAAAGTGAGTGTGGATGCGATGGGCAACAACTATGCGATCATTAGAAAAGGAGCTCTCAAAGGCGAAGGACCGCTGTTCTTTAGATCGGAGCATGATGGCAACTAACTGGAGAGAGAAACAAACTTGGGGACTTCCTCCTACAAAAGCCCACCTATTACCCCTCTACCCAACCAACAAACCCCTCTGAATGCACTTACTTTGGGACTGGAATATTACCACTGAAATATAGATTATCTGAGATATATTTTAAAGCTGTGGATCCGAGTGACCGAATGAGTCAAAGATATTCATCTTTTAAATCCATGGTTAATGCTATTTTCGAAATGGATATTAATGAAACTCGAACAAACTTCTGATTACATTAGATGTAACTACTCCGGAATTAGAGATTTTCATTGAAATATCGATTTCATATGACACATAGGCATTAGGTCTGAGAGACCATCTGCGTGCCTTCACGAGTTAAAGGCGTGCGTTAAAGGTTCAGTAAATAGAATAAACGAACATTGAAATAATAATAATAATATAAATAAGCTTAATTTCTATTAATGTAAAAATTAACTATCCTCATTAAATATGAGAATATATTTAAACATTACAGTTGCTGTATTAATAGTGAAATTTTTAAATTCAAAGATTCATTAAAAGGAACTAGGAACTGAAAAGCATTCCTCGAGGTCCATTTCATAATTTATATAGAAGTTAAGTTCCAGATGCTAAATTGTTGAGAATCGCCGGTTCAAGGAATTGCTATTTCTCAGTCCCCTCATTTATTGTACGAGCAACATGAACTAGTTACAATTAAGGCTCCCAAACAGCGCATTTTATTAATTGACTCTCATGCAGAAAGTTGCAACTGTCGGATCGTGCTGATTTTAGCAGGCCTTCTTAATTGCGTGATCCACGAGTAAATAGTCAGGATTGGACAGAGCGTGCCGAGTCAGGAAGATGCTGAAAATGGTGCGTGTTGCCGGCGTGCCTAATCAAAGCTCGAATCTACTTCAATTAACTCACGGAATAGGTAATTATCGATGCCCTTTCGAGTCAAGGGAGGGAATAAACTTTGCTTAAGATCCAGCACGGAATCGTTCTGTAAAATCATCTCGCATGTTTTCTTTATTATTTATTAAGATTTGATGAAGAATTGCCAGTTGCCTTAAATGAAATGTGACATTTTAATTACATTGTTTCAGAATCAAGAAGATGGGATTTAACATGTTAAATGCATAGTTGTTTTCTGGAATGGAAATATGTATTAAATATTTCATGACTATTTCTGAAGAATCTAAAAACTTTAATGTTTTGTTTCGGTGGTTTTTTGCAATTTTAAAAAAGATTTATTGTTGACTTAAAATCTCAGTTGCCATAAATGAAATGTGTCATTTTAATTATATTTTTCAGAATCAAGAAGATGGAATTTAACATGTTAAATACATAAATGTTTTCTGGAATGGAAATTTTTGTTAAATATATCATGACTATTTTTGAAGGGTCTAAAAACTATAGTGTTTGTTTCGAGGATTTTCTGCCATTTTGAAAAAATATTTATTCTTGATAAAAATTTCAGCCATTTAATTTATATACTTCGTGATAAAACTATAAAAAGAGTATATTAAACAATATTAAAACATAAAAGCTATTCATGTTCTATAACTGTTCATAAAGTCGCCATCCTTAACAAAGAATGCTATTTAATTAAAAAAATGAAAGTTCCGAGATATAACGGCTTTCAAAAATAATAATTAGGCTTAAGATTAGAATATAATGTATTAGTTGTAAATAAATTTGCGGAAATAAATATATTTTCTATAAATTAAAAAAAATCAATTCTCATGATTAGAAATATTTAGTTTTAGCAGGATATGAAATTTACTATTACTATATTATTATTTTTTTTTCAAAAATATTATTAATCGAATCGACCAATAGTATGGAAATTTATAGTAAAAAACTGTGTTTGCCAGAAAAAAAATATCTTTAATTTTGGAAAATCTGTATACATTACTATATTGTCTATTTGACCTCAGTTCAGAACCAGGGGATCCATCCGAAAATAGTCCTAGAGTTATTTTAAAACAAGATACTAATATAACTAAACTGTCTTTCAGTTAGTGTGATCCACGCTGTTTGGAACTATTATATCTACTGGAACACAAATACCCTTTGTAATAATTATTGATGAACTAGTGCAGAGTGTGTTGTGCAACTCTTATCTTATGTTGTCATTTGTTAAAGATCTATATATTTCCACTCGATTATAAAAACTTGTTCTTTGTTAAATGAAGACATTTCAATCACAGAATAATGCTCTTTTATTATAATTTTTAAGGAAATAATTCAAAACAGATGTGCTGAAGAATACAAATACACACGAAGACTTGTGTAGAAAAATGTGTCAATTCTGTATCAAGAACAAATATGCTCGAAATTAAGAATATCACCATTCTCTGTATTGAGTAAATTTGAGTTGTCATACCAATCAGTAAATATGAAACCAAAAAAAAAGAAATTCAATTTTTTTTAATTAATTGGTGTTTTAAATGTTTAAATGATGCGTTTGCGTCATCTAAATGTCATTACAGCCACTTTAACAAACCAAGCTTGTGCTTCTATTGCTTTCAAATTTACATTTAAAAACATTTTTATTAGTTACATAATAAACATCTGTCGCTTCTAATGACTAGCGGCTTTGTTAGAAAAAATCTGATGCGTTCAAATAAATTTCTTATGCATAAATTTGTATTCATAATTTCCTTAGTTAACTCATTTTTATCATAAAATTGAAATATCAAGTAAGGCTAATAGTTTTACGTTTCTTTTGTTCATTCAATACAATAACTTTCTGGATGGAATCTACTCCCATTAAGTTAGATTACTATAAAAAAGTAAATTGCGTGGATATTTTATCATATTATTTCATATTCAATTTTGCACATGTGTTTTTTATATGGCTTGTTTATCCCTTCACTGCTACGAAATTTATAATTACTTAATTTTACAGCAGTTTCCTGCGATATATCTTGAAAATTTCAATGAATTGGTTAATTTTCACAAATAAAAGTGGAATATTCATTCCATAGCTTTAAATAATGAAAAAAATCGTGGCATTAAGCATTTTATGTAACAATAAATATCTATAAATTTCATTGCAACATTGAAATAAATTGTCAATTAAATTTAGCTATAATTAATTGAACTACAATCTTAAAATTGAGCTACATTTACAATAGAGTTTAACTGGAATTATTAAAAAAATTCCTTTTCATTCTTAAATGGTGTAAAAATTAACTTCGTATGTTATTTTCAGGAAATTCAAACCTTTATTCTGTAAAAGTCTTTAATTAATTAAATTTCAAAGTAATGTTTTAGATAATTAAAATTGCACATCTAAATTCCAGATTAATACGTTATAACTCTCTGGTCTATGCGTAATCCTAAATACAAGCATTTCTCTTTATCATTAGTAGAGATATTAATTCTAAAGTTGAAAATATCGAATTAAATTTCATGGAAAGCTAATTCATACCAATGATATTAGGATAATTATAGTAAATTTAAAATTTGAATTGCAATGATGTCAAATGCAAGAATTAATTATAACAAAACTGCGTTTCTTGCATAGTAAAGTAAACTCAATTGTAAGTGTAAATTGTATTTTTTTTCTTAAAGAAGAAAAGTAAGGAATGTTAGAGCAATATAAATTTCTTAGGTATGACATTTCAGAGAGGACCTGATTCAATTTGGAATGAGTTCTTCCGGTAGCTACGGAAACCCTAAAAGGCGACTTCCAGATTAATTACTTTTGTAATTAATGTGGACCAGCCTGTGAAAGCTTCCGTAATTGGTTTTCATGCAACATGGAAGACATTTCATAGCGACTCTTTTCTGATACACAGGAAATGTATATCTATTTCAATTACTTAAATGTTCCCAAAGTAGAAAATTATGCCAAAAGAATGTTGAAAATTAAAATATTTTCAACGGATATACTTTTGTGCCTCTAAATATGTTAATTAATAGAAACAGCTGTAGTTTTATGTGAAAAATATGGCATTTTCCTAAGTTAATGTGTAAATAAATTTCAAAGTACATAGGAAAGATTCCTGGAAGGTAATTAAATTGCTATTAAATTTTACTGATTATTCTTTAATCATGTATATAACTATTCTAATATTACTATTAATTATCAATTATAGTAATATGATTCATATTTAACTATTATCATATTATCATTTAAATGATGTATTTAACTATTTTCATATTACTATTAATTCATCTCATATTACTATTACTTTGTTCATAGATTTTAACTATTCTTATATTGCTATTAATTCATCCCATATCTCTGTTACTGAGATCATACACATAACTAACCTCATATTACTATTACTTTGATCATATATTTATCTATTCTCTTATTACTATTAATTAATATAATCTTACAATTGCTAATATCATATGTGTAACTATTATCAAAATACTGTTAATTTAATTCATATTAATAATACTTAGAACATATACTTAATTAACCTCATATTATCATTAATTCATCCCACATTACTATTGCTTGGATCGTATATTTATCTACTCACATATTACTATTAACTCTTCCCATATTATTATTGTAACGAATTGATCCGTAACTGTCATCACAGCCGATAGATCACACCACGATATTGGTTTTGATAGACATTATAGTGACGTCACACGGAGTTCGATGGCAGAGTGGAGCTCTAGTCAGTGGAAAGTCGGTGAGATGAATGTAGTATGCAGGGTTATGCTGTTGAAGCATTGATGCCTGATGTTGATTGAAAGGCATTGATGCCTGATGTTGATTGAAAGGCATTGATGCCTGATGTTAGTGTGCTAGTGGATTTAAATGATGGTTGTGGAAATGAAGTTAAAATATTATAATATATGAATTTCTTCTTGTTTTTTTGTGTTTGTAAATGTTATCATATTGTGTGTATTGTCCAACTGAGACGTTATTAATAAAAAAATTTAAAAGACAAATTTGACCAAATCTCTCATATAAAATTTGATGACATCACACTATTACTTGGATCATACATTTAATTTTTCTCATATGATTATTAATTTATCTCATATTACTGTTACTTCATATATATAACCATTCTCGTGTTATTATTTATTCATCTTATACTGGAACTACCTTGATCATTTATTTAAGCAGTCCTAAATTACTATTATTTCATTTCATATTACATTTGCTTAAATCATATATTTAATTATTCTCACATTACTATTAATTAGGTCATATATTTATCTATTTAAATTATAGAAAGTATATTTATTATTTAAATTATAGATTTGCTTTTCTTGTGTATTGATAAACAAAAAGATTATTAAAAAGAATTTGGTACCTCCCGTTTCTTCTTATACTCCGGTTTTCGAATAATTCATTATGTATACTATCTACAACATATTGGCGGGTATGACATAAAGATTCTGGGGTATCTGACGAAACTATTTTGATAATTAGGAGACGGATAACAATAAATATCTTTGCCTTTCTCCCTTTTCCTCTTTCATAATGCGTGGTTGAATCTTACCTGGGGGGGGGAGGCACTCATAGCATATAAATGAGCTTCCAATAGAAGCTAGTTAGTTCTCGCTTCCGTGATTGATATCGTAATTTTTAGGGTTAAGCTATCCCCATTTTGATTACTGCCTACAGTGCTATTGACTTAGTGCTTAGAGCCTGTAGTGCTATTATGCCTGTTAGTTTCTAAATAATATTGGAATGACTATCATTCAGGTTTATTTCGAATGTTTTGATAGATTATTAGATCGCGACTGCAGATAAATCAAGTACCATGTTTAATGCTATCTTATTTATTTTAGTCTTATTTCTTCGTTTCTCTCCTTACAATACACCTTTTCTTAGCAATGTTGCATCAAATAATATTTTCTTAGCAAATGAAAAAATCAGACTTTAGTTCGTCAAAAGTATATTATAACAATAGTAATAATAAATAAATTTCTAGATAATAATTAGACAAAGTATATACTTCTGCACTGTATTCATAAAACATGTCAAACTTTCAAAAGCCATAAACTTACAAAAAGTCAGGGAATAGAATTTTGTAATATAATATAATTATGTTTGTAACATGTATATAAACTATGCTGTTTGCGTAGAACCATCTCGGTATCAATAAGGAAGTAAAGTTGCGATGAAACTATGTTATTTAGTTTCATACATTCATACTCTTCCATACATTTTTTTAATGAATTTGAACAGTGATCGCTTGAGAGAATTGTTTAAGCGAAAACCTCACCATTGTTTTATTTTTCTTGTTTTTGTTCAGGTGAGGGCTTTTCTTCCCTTGAATAAGAATGAGGAGTTCCCTACAAGTAAGTTTAAAATAGTTAAGAGAAAAACTAAATCTTAGGCGTTTATTTATTTTTAAAATGTAATTTGAGAGAAAAGAATTAATTTAAATAAAGAAATATGTGACACCAAAGATGGAGAAATGGGGAAAAGAACGAAATCTTCCATAATTATATTGATGAATTCACTACTCAGTTGATCATTAATTAGATTAATCCAAAAATTTCGTAAGTTAGGTATACTTTTGAAGGAAGGATTGATTTAGCATGGCTTTCCATACAAGCAAATTTACATTAATTATTCTTAAAAATCTGACAATATTTTTTTTCGACATTCTTGTAGGAAAGATCAATATTGCCTTCTCATGCAATATAAGAAATTGGTGATTAATGAAAATACATAAAACTATAGAATATAGCGTATTCTGAAAGATGGATACTATTATTTGTCGTAAAATGTTTTTTCACATAGTTCAGTTATTGCATCTGGGTTATGACTTATGACTTTTAGATTTAGAAATTGTCCATACATTTAAAAATGAATTGTCATGAAATCTGCGAAACTTTTATTGGAAATAAGTTTGCAATGGTATAGATAGATTCCTGTACTTCAGAGTACAGTCCTGTACTTAAAGAACTCTACGGCATTGTAATAAAACAAGTGTAGATTTCTTTTATACAGATAAAAATAAAACAAGAAAAAAAAGATTAACAAAGGAAGTAGAAGCAGTTGTTTAGAGTTGGGAAAAATTTTAAACTCTTGCCGGCCAAATAGCATGGTGGATAGTAATACA
The DNA here is from genome assembly GCA_026543055.1 of Argiope trifasciata. NCBI lineage: Eukaryota > Metazoa > Arthropoda > Arachnida > Araneae > Araneidae > Argiope > Argiope trifasciata. The sequence goes on from JAPMOQ010046669.1 coordinate 284,482, forward strand.
GCAATCGGCACTGTACTCACTCTTGAAAATGAAGATCGGTTATGATTCGACCGGTGTAATTCAAAATCTGATCGTTGGTCCACAGTAAATTGTATTCTTAGGATGACTATGAAGAAGGATTTCAGATGAATTTAAGTTGATCATTGAAAATGTATGAATGCTTGAACTTGTCTATAGTTGAAGCTTATTATTATATATGAATGACAAATATGCATTGACTTTGTCCGTTCTCTACAAAACACTTTATGGCTCATCATAGGACAATCCAAAGAGTAGAAATTACCCAGCGGATCTGTTCGATTACGTAGCGGGCAGTGATACTGCAGTGCTCGCAACTTCGTGATATGCAGTTAAACATAGGCTTTATTGTTTATCGCGTTTGTACTTTTTAAAAAAAGAACAGTTGTGTCCGTATTAAGTGACGTTACTTAGGGTTTCAATGATTGATTCAAAGGTGCGAGTTTGATTATTCGTGTCTTGTTTCTGTTATATGGTGAGTAAATATCTGATTTAACACAATTTGTTCAAACACTTGAAACTTAGAGAACATTCAATCAGTGATAGAGACTATGCTACCTTAATCATGACGTTTTATTCCAATTTCTTGACTCAAAAATTAAAGTACAGTAATTTTTTTATGCTCACAATTTATTAAAAAACTTAGTAATTGCTGGAGTATAGGAAAAAATAATGTGTGAAGCATTTAAAATAGTAAGTTAATATCCAATGCTTTAATCTATTTGTATTTAACAAAGATAAGATATTCAAAGCATGCATTCGTCTTTTGGCGTCACCGAAATTGAAAAGACTAAACTTAAACATAATTCTAAGAGTGAAAATAATTTTTTGTGTCTTTTTCACTTAATATTTCTAACACTTAATTGCATTGCTTTTTCTTTCTTGAGTGAAGAATTTCGCTTTGACGGATGTATAAAACTGAGATATTGTAAGAAAAGATATATATTTTTTTCAATGAGGAAAAAAATAGTTAATTCAAAAAGCAAATAATTTTTCATCTTTTGAAGTTTGTATACTATTTTTTGGCTTAATATGCAAGAAAAAATTTAGTCTGTTTTATCTATAATGACGATTTGAATAATTTTCTTGTTTTAGATGATTTGATAAGCTCTTTTTTGAATTTTTGACAACCGAGGATGTATAAGTAGAAACCATAAAATTAGCTAAACATATAAAGTGGTACTTTACTTGATTTCCGGAAGGATGACATTTGTCATGGCGTATCGTATATTGAAGACTAGTTTGAACTCGAATGTAAATGATAAACAAATGCTAGAAACTTTCCCGACATTTGGCAATGTTTAATAGATTGATGTTCTGTCACATAATGTTACATATTACTAATTGTGCAATACCAAAAGTTATTTATATAGTCAGCGTTACTGAATAACAGTGTATAAAAAAATTAAAACTATCGCGAGAATTTCAAATTAGACGCAATTTAATAAATAATTTATGAAGTGTTTGAAATGACTTTGAGTTGTGAGGTATTTTGCAATACCATACGAGTTCACTTTATTGGTACAAAGTGTTGAACACTATTATACAATATTTAAAATATGATTGCATCATAAAGATATCGTAAATGTATTTTATTAATAGGGCAATATTATAAAACATATAGCATTTAATTTTATTTATATTTGAAATAAAGTAAGAGCTATAAAATTTGTTACTTCAATATCAAAATGTCTGTTTCAGATTTGTCAATACTGATCTGATTTCTTAAGATTTCAAAATATTTTGAGACAAGGAAAAGCGAATTCAAGATACATTTATAAAAATAGCTGTCTATAACTTGTTTGAATACAATTCTCTTTATAACATTAATCTTTTCATTACGCCATAATATTTATTCAAAACGAGGCGCATTAAGTTATGTGTAATTATTTCCTTCCAGAACTCCTCTTCACATTCAGTCAAAGTTAATTACTTAAAATATCAACTAACTGATCATGTCAGTTACATAGACTGCTCTTTCCGCAAGAACATTAAAGGGTTTTTATCTCCAAAAAAGGGGGCAGAAAAAAAAGCACAAAAATGCCGAACAAGATAAAAAGATCGCGAGCACGCTTCGAGGATTCTTGACAAATTAGAATGAGACCTCTTTGGAGGAATTTCCGGCCATCTACAAAATCCGTCAGTCATAAGTACAAAGGATTACGATCACTTCAATGAAAAGGTTCTTCGAAAAGAGCGGGAAATGATAAAAAGAATTGCAACCAAAAGAATAAATGTCGGTGGGAAAGTTTGTTCCGAGCTTAAAAAAATGAATGATTTCTGATGGAAAAAAAAAACCCTTCAAAGAGCTTAGAGTCGCAGTCTGTATGATAATGTGACAAACGAGTTATGTTTAAAAGGCTGATAAAGCTTTTGTAAAGAAATTCTTGTGAAAAGATAAAAATGTATTTTTGTCTGAAGGAAAATATTCATAGATATAAAAATTATAATTTGTATGTAATATTGTAATTCAAATATTCATTCAGTTTTTAATATTCAACCACAATAATAATTTTTATAATATCCAATATCGACAAAATATAAGCAATTAATTTTAACAAGCAAATTGCAATGATGGTTATTGACTATTAAAATTAATAGTAAATATATAATCTATTATTCCAATCAAATATATTTTATTTAAAATAATTCATTGAAAAAATGAATAAATTATTGACACTGAATAGGATAATAAACCATTATATAAAATCTGCATTTTCTAGATTTTTTTTTAAAATTCTAACATGAAATTCTATAATTAAATTGTTTTAATCAAGCAATTTCATGTGATAAAGTTATATTAACTGAATATATGAATTATTAAATATAATGTATTGTGCTTTTTTATATGTTAATAGGCAAAATAAAGATTTGATTAGAAAATAAACAAATATATGACTCAATTTAGTTAAGTACAATTTTCCTATTTGTGGTAATTCTATTAAAACGGCTCAAAACAGTATTTGCTTTTAGTGTATTTATATAAATTAATTTGCAATTGTTTCTTTGAATAATTTTTTTGAGGAATGAGCATGTCACTATAAGTGGTCTTCAGAATACATGGTATTTAAAAAATAATTCATTAAAAATTGATTAAATTTGTTATGCATGAATCGAAACCCTTTAAGAGTATTCAAAAATCATATATTGAGAATATTTGCCTTTATTTATGTTTTAAAGATATTTTCAGCTCCAGACATAGATACAGTTATCACACAAAAGAGCATAAACAACCATCGCAAATATTCATAACATGCTTTATTTTTTTAAAAAAAATATTTTGCGTTGTATTACATTGAAGGTTATTTGAAAAGCATAAATGTAAAATAAAAACTTAATATTTGTAATATTTTCATTTGATTTCTTTCCACATTAAAAATTTTCTGAAAATTTCGTTAAATAAGCCGAGGTTTTTTTTTTAAATATTTCTAACATGCTTTTCATTGCTACTTTTTAACGGTATTCCAGCTTTTGCATTGATAAAGGACTTTTTTATTTGAGATACTTTACCCAGTTAATAACATTCATCAAAGTTTGGTATTAGTTAACAGCTTAACTCTTTTTCCCGAGTACTATACATGCATTAATTTATCGAGCTTTGATTGTTGTATTAAAAAAACCCAGTCATATTGACTGTAATTCAATATTAAAATTAGTCAAATAGATAGATAAGTTAAGTATTCAATGAATTTTCAATTGAATCAAAATAAATCCTAATCCCAAAAGAAGGTATCGTCTTATTAGAGAGTTAAGAAAATAAATCAGTTAAATGGTTTATACAAATAAGGACTTTGGTTACTAGAACTCATTTGTATAGAACATGAAATTTTGATAACACTGGATGATGACAGCTCACGAAGCATTTTCTTTGATATTTGGAATTTTTTTTTACAGAAAGCGAACTTACACAAAAGCTTCTTTTCACCTTAATACATGAAAATTAGTTGATTTATACAAAGGAGCAATCTTAACGTTCGGTAAACATCTTTAATTTGTAAATAGGCTCATAAAATTACTCAGACCACTGATAGAGAGCAATGCAAGGATCAGTAAGTGTTTCATTTGGCATTTCGGTAGTTTTTCATTTAATTTCTTCTTTAATATATATTTTTAACCCGGCCATAGTTATTCAATATGTTACAATATAGTCCCAACTTCGTTTTAATGAATGTGACTGGAATTCATATTCAATCAAACCACAAGTTCAAAAAGGCTTGTTTAAATGTAATGCCATTAAGGCAAGGTTCTAACAATAATATCAGTTTAGTCTTGTTTGTTTAAATATACATATTAATAATAATGTACTATGCATTTAGTTTTTGTAAGTTTTGGAACCAACACATATCACGAATCCAGAAGGCCGGGATAGTCTGGTTGGTAGGGTATTGAACTCTTGTCCGTTAGGTTGTGAGTTCGAACCCGCCAGCCGAAAATTCCCTGCATGTAATGGTGACTGACACTCGTATAAATATGTCGTGCACACAAAGTCTTCCATTCCAAGAGTAATACCACTGGGAGTATTGGTTCAGAGGAAATCGTTCTATGATTCAAATCTAACTTACAATTTGTGGATGAATGAACGAAAATGCATGACTAAAACCCACCCGGTAAACAGGATTGTGACGCATGAGTAGCAAAGTCGTACTCTTCGTTTAAGATGACACGCCTGAAAAAATCCGCACTGAGATGCACTATATTGGCTTAAATTGCTGTCTTCGTAACATCGGGCTTGTCCAATGGCAAGTGCCATTAGAAACAGCAATGAATCCCGTCATTATTTTAGAGTATTCTTTCGAAGAACCTTTATAAATTTAAAATACGTTGCTTCAATCATGAATCAGTTAAAAGTATTTTGGAGTTTTTATATCGATTTTTCTTACACATAAAAGCATGAATATAACAACTTTCTTTTTATCATTATTGTTGATTTTCATTTCGATGGATTGCAGCCAAATATATGGCACAATCAAAAAAATATCGCCAATAAGCCAAAAATAAAAGAAAAGACAACGGAAATACAAGATTGATGATAAAATATCTTTTATAGGAAAAGCAATTAGCCTTGCTCACTAGACATTTTACATCTTATTTTTTTCATTTCGAACGGAAATTAAATACAATAACTGCCTATTTACACGAACAATCAAGGAATGATAAATGAAACACGAACTCATACTAGGATTACCCTTTGCATTGTTACTGAATGATCAATGAATTAAATTAGAACTTAATGTCATTTACATTAGCAAAAGGATTCAGTTTTTCTGGTAGATTATAATTCATTAATAATGGATGTGATAACATATTTATTGGCTGACACAAAAGGATTTTTTGCATGTACAAACTAAATAATTATCATAGTATATTTTACGTGCAATTTACAAAAAATTTAAAATTATTTTAAAATATTATTTGCAAAACATAATAGGACTATAACAAAAGATAGGCTTCCATGATATTGTTTGCTATGAGCAATTAAAGGTAAGAAAGTAATTTTGTAGAATAATGTTTTGTAAAATAAATGTGGTATTGGAATAATAATTAAAGATCCAATTTTGTGATGTTATATTAATGATACAACATAGATTATCTGTATTAATCATACTTTTCCTGTTTATTATTATAAAAAGGCATTTGATAAGCTTATATATATATATATATATATATTCAGACATCAGCAAGTTGTTCTAAAATTCATAAAATAACTTCCATATTTTACAATCAATATCATTTAATAAACTAATGACTTAGAATATGCTTTTTTAATCAATTATAATTTTTCAACTATTTCTTTTGATACATAATTCATGTTCATCTCTCAGCTCTGACTTTTTCATCACTGTTGTTTACTTGCTATTGTGCTTGCAGTAGATTTCTGATATTTATAATATTATTCACCTTTGATAATCTATACTTAATAAAGCTCAATGTGTGTGTGTGTGTTGGCGCTCTACAAGCCAGACCGTTGAACCTACAGCTACCAAATCTGATACATGTATACCTTGGAGGTCGGGAATGTGCACCTCGGAGCCCTTTTTTCGAATTTTTAATTAGAATTTGAATTAATTAAAATTTAAGCGAAATTTCGACGTTTTTCCACTATAACTTCCGAAAATATCATTGCACAAACATGATTTTTATATCAATTTAAAGATTTAAAAATTACCTTTCTAACGGTATCAGTTTTTTTAATTTATAATTCAAGCTTCTATTTTTAACGAATTTTTAAAGAAATATTTTAACCAGGTTTTTATCACGTGACTGGATAAAATAAAAGAATGCCGGAAGTTCGAATAAAAAAAAACTATCATCGCAAATCAAATCTAAAGAAATACAACTTTCAGCACGGGACTGGATAAAATAACATAAATATAAAACGTGATATTTTCTAAAAAAATAAATGCAAAGCAAAGGATTCTATGATCGTTTGCAATATCTAAATAATGAATTCAATAAATCTTCTTTACGGTAAACCTGATCAAATTTAGACAGGATATGCATTGGAATCCCGACTTAATGGCATATTTCTATTATCGTTTGCAATATCTGTATCATGAATTCAATATTTTTTTTTCATTATAAAACGTGATAGTTTCTAAAAAATAGATGCAAAGCTAAGGTTTCCATAAAATCTGCAAGAGTACGTCAAAGGGAAAAAATTAGGTTTTATCATCGTTTTGCCATCATTTTGACAGAAGTTCAAATTAAAAAAAAACTATCATCGCAAATTAAATCTGAAGAAAGGTAACTTTTAGCACGTGACTGGATAAAATAAAATAAATATAAAATGTGATATTTTCTTTAAAAAATGCAAGGCAAAAGATTCTATGATCGTCTTTAAATCATTAATTGAATAAATTATCTTTATTTATACAGGATTGAATTTATACAGGATATGGTTTTCCAATGGCCAATTTGTAAAATATTAATAGGCATATATATTGTTTAATACTATTAATTTGATCTAAATGAAGTAAATAATTACATTTTATGTAGTTTGAGTCAAACAATGCATTTATGAATAATGAGTTTTCGATTTCTTCATACTTTGCTCTGTGGGCCATATTTTACAAAATATTTTATTAATATTTGAAATAAAAGTTGCTACATCAATCAGTCTTCTAAATCAATCATTAGAACTGATTGATTTATTAAATAAAAGAATATTAGGAAAACGCGTTCTTTTAGAACTTTCATTCCATCATCTTAAAATATTAATTTCAGGCCAATCAATTCCCGGAGTTACTTCAAGGCTAATGAATATGTGATTTAATTGAAAATTTTAGAACCTTTTACTCGTGGCGAACCAGCTGGTCGCCAAAGGCGGCTAGTTACAAATAAATCAGTTTTTAAAAATAGACTTTCATATCTAAGAGTTCTTCCTTTATGAAATTGAATTACAATTTCGAAGATGAAAGAATCATAAAATTGATTGTATGAAGCTGAAAAACTGGTCTTTTTCTCTATTTAAAAGCGTGCAATTAGGACTCTATATTTAGTAAAACCATTCTTATTTCACTTTCTAAATGTGTGGTGAATTTATTTTTAAAACAATTTTAAAAATGTGTTAAGAAAAATCAATTAAATTATTAAGTAAATTTAAATCAATCGGAAAAAAATTTAAAATATTTTGTTAAAATGTATGTCAGATTACTGAACGATAATTAATTATTCTTTAATCATTGAATACTTTAAACTATTTTATATAATTTTTCTAAATATGTATTTACCTAAAAATTTTAAATTCAGCAATAAATTTCGTTGCTTATTTACATAATTTTTTTAATATCATGAGTTAATTTTCTTTCATGATATAATCAAGATAAATGTTTTCCTCAAAAATTATATATTATCAAGAATTTCTGTGAAATTTATCAATAGGATATTTACATATTTTATAGATTATGGTTTGAGCTATTAGAGCTCATATTAAAGTTCTTGATGATTTATTCTTAAATCATTCTTGCTGATTTAAATTAACTAATTCCAAAAATGTAAAAAAAATACTTATAGATTCCATCTATATAATTTAATTTGTCAGTAATGACCAATATTGTTATTATCTAATAATTTTCTATACAAGTAAAATGATTTAAAATTTTGTTAACGGATTTAATTTTACTTAATAATTTAATTACTTTTCTTTAGTCTATTATAAGAATAAAATGTGGACACATTTCTTTTTAAATAAAAATAAAAGCCATATCACATGTAAAATTATTTACTAATGAAATCTTCATGAAGTATATCATTCCATTATAAAATATATTTATGTATTATAGATATTAGCGTTCTTTAATCAATGTTAAAAAGGTTTTAGAAGCTAAATCATTTATTTTCTAAAAGCAAAATCTTATACGCAGTTATTATAATTTAATTAGAATATTATATCTTATACTGTTTAAAAATTGTAGTCGGTAAATGTAGTTCTGGTGTCAAATAACAGTTATTAAGTAAAGCTATCAAAGTTGCTTTTAAGCAAATAAATTTCACGCATCTACTCATGGAAACAGTTTTTAAAAGGTCAAATGTAATGATTGAGATAAGAAAATAACTAAATTTTCTCAAAGGTACAATAACGAATATTCTGTAAAGTTAATAATTTAAAACGCAAACAATTTGTGGCCTTATGTGCATTTCTCTTCTATCATTCGTAGAATTCAGTTGCTTGAGATAAAATTTGTCAGATTCCCCAGTGACAAATTAAAATAAATATAACATTGAACAAGCTGGAATTCTAAATTCAGTAAAATGCAAAAATGGATTTTGTGTATTGGAAGAATTTTGCAAAAGTATTATATTAATCAGTTTGAATGCATGCATTATAAATATGAAAACATAATTCAAAATGCATATTTTAAATTTGGTTTCATAGTTTATTTAAAATAAATATATCAATTCGATATTTGCAGAATGTAAAAAAAGTAAATATATATTTCGAAACGCTAACAATTACACAAGGATATTATAAAAATATATTAGTTGATGCATATTATACATATACACAGTATTTAAGGAATATTTAAATGCAGTTCACAATTTATTTGAATAATATCTATCAAGGGGTCTTATATGTACAGATAAATTGTTTATTTCGTAAATTTTCTATATTCATATTTTATCGAATGTTATGATTGCTTTAATATTAACTTATTTCTTTTATTGCTCAAATTAATATATATTTCAGTATTGGCATCTGTGATAAATAGCAACAATTTTTCTTTTTTAAATTCAATTAAATTATTGATTTATGCTAGATATTTTATTTGATATAGCAGTTTTGAAAGCACGTTTAGTCTAGACAATAGCTTTGAAACTATTCTTAATTAATGAGAATTATTTAAAAACTTATTTCTATGAATGTCTAATAAAACTTAGAACCGTCACATACAGTGTTTTTAATTTTTACCATAGTGCAATATCCAATGAAGAGATAACAGGGTTTTTCAAATTGTGTGTCATTTTTTAATGGATCTCTCCCTAATTTTTAAAAATGTAAAATTTTCAAAAATATAACATGGGCTTAAAAGCTTCACCAAACACATAACAGTAACGCGTCAAAAGATAACTCAGTATTTATAAAAGCGGCTCATGACGAATTCATTGAAATGCAGACATAATAATAATGTCTTTTCATCATAGGGTAGACATAGTCGCATCCTTTTGTATTAAATTTACATTTCCCTGTAGTGTTCAGGTATTGCTCATCTAATAAAGATCTTCCTTTGGATATGAGAATTTTTTGACATTGGTATACACATTAATTTAATTTTTCAAACACGTTCATTATCATTAAAATAAAAAATTAATTTTATTCAGAATAATATATATATTTTTCCTCTTTGAAAGTTTTTTTTCAGTCGATAAAACATTTTTTGGACAGTAATTGTGTTTTTTATTGTTTCTCTAAATATATATATATAAATAAACTGATATTGAATTGTATCAATTTAGATTCTGCTTCTGAAAAGTGGATTGTGATGTTAACAATTTTGGAAATCACTTGCCCTACAGCACTTTGCTTAAATCTTAATTCCATTCATTTATTTTTACATGAAATGTAAGTATGAAAGTTGATTCAAATTGTAAATCGTGGCAAAAATTTTAATGAGCTCTTTTCAACTAAGTGTATTCATTTTCTCCATTTTCAGACCAGAAGAAGCTCTTTACGTTAGTGAGAAATAAAAGTTACCTCTTGATATGAACTGAAAAGCTCATCATTAATAGAAAAAGCATAAATTTGAAAGAAATTTTTGTAGATAGTTTCAAAAGGATTTTTGAAATTACCTACTGGAACTCATTTCCAATTAATAGAAAGCATTTTAGTCGTAACTTTCCTGGCTTTTTCTTTTTCGGGTATTCCTGAAGGAGTAATCGAAATGAAAGCCAACACTAATTAGACGTTTCCAATTAATCAATTTTATGAAATTTCTAAAGAATTTTGATATTTTTTAAAAATCTATAACTGTTCAAAATGAAACAAGAATATTTTGTTTGCGGTTTGGAGGTCCAATAATTAGCTTGTTAATGCTTTGAAAGTACTATTTCAAAAGTAATTTGGAAACACTAAAAATATTTGTCAAGAAATTTATATTCTACATCATTTCTAATTACTACTGGTGTTTCACAAACATGAAATTGATCAGAATGGATTAATGATTACGTGGTTATAGTTGATATAATTAAGTAAAAAAAGTGTATGAGCAATTGCATTTGTGCGTTCTTAAATTGGACCATTGTGTCCGAAGCCGTGTAACATAACAGCTTGACAAAAGTGTACGCCCGTATCCGGGAGCTGTTAGCTGGCTTATGACTTTACCACCACACATTGAATGATTAAATTATATAAATTACGAATAGTATATAATTTGAACAGGTTTTTTTTTCAGACACTAACAGCAGAAGATATTTTAAACCTTAGAAATTTAACAAAATATTTATATTTGAATAAATTTATTTGAAATCTTTTAAAATGATTTGTCCAAACAAAATTATAACAGCCATTCCTAAATTTAAATATGTGGATGCTTGCAAACGGATGAATAGTAATGTTGATAGTGTTCACATTATTGCACAAGTTATGTTAAAGTTAATTCTAAATTTCCTAAAAATTATTATAAAATATACACTTGCAAATTTTATAATCAATAAAGTAATTATAGAATTTTTCGACAACATTTAGAATATTTGAATTTGTGCACACAACACATTGAAACAGTAAGAGGTTTCTATCCAAATTATTTTGTATATTGGGAAATCATCTATTTTGTAAATCAATATTTTATTTTTAAATTATTGTTCTTATGGTCAAATTCCGGTTGTGTATAATAAGTGCAGTTTATGTTAAATCTACAATAGCTTGGAATTTCATGTGCCAAATAACGATTTTTATAGCATTTTAATTTCTAAGGATTTTAACGTTTCAAATTTGGAAGATTATACAATCGACAAAATTGAGTTACAATGAAATAAAAATTCAATATCTATTACGAATGTAGACGAAAGCTGTGCGTTCTTGTGTATGTTGATGTTCTATAGGGTAGAGCACTTGGCATACGTCTACTTAATTTGGTGCGTACATTCCTCGGTGCTACACGCCTTGGCACAATTTTCGTATGAAATCTTAATTAATTGTTGAATTTAGTTTGATCATATTTCTCTATATAATCTTGCAAAATACAAATGCAAAAAAGACTAATTTTATATCGTTTTAATTGTAGAATTAGGTGTTTTAACGAAATAAAATTAATATTCTTGCAAATTATTTTCTGATGATTCGCAATGTTTAGAAAATGTGTGTTCGTCTAATTTTTGATTATAGAATAATACATTGTTTCATTTAAATTCAAACTTTTTTCATTACTTCACCATATTCTAATTCGTGTCCCATTCTTCCATTTGTTTCAATTTAAGGAATATGAATTATGCTTATTATTTATGCCATTTATATGGCAAAGAAGAAGGGATTGTTGCAATAGCGAAAAGGTTAAAAGATAGTTTAAAATCAATATAAATTTTAAAGAACTATAGTTATAGTATTTCACTGTATTAGAGTGTTTATTTACATAATTCACTGAGCTGATGTTAGTCTTTAAATTAACACGGTTTCAATTTGCATTACTACCTCCTAATTAAGATAGTTTCTTGAAAAAACCATCGTATTTAGTCATTCATAAAAAATTTAATTCAAAGTAGACACATTCAAAATTGCTGGCCTTAGCAGTTGATGGTCATAGACAATTAGTATTTAATTAATTAGATTTATTAAAAGCATGAAGTCATTTTTAGGACATTCTATGTTTGTTCATAATTAATTTCTCGATTAAACAACTGTTCATCGTTGGCAAACCTTAATGTATTGCAGATGCTTAAAACAGATATGTGATCACTTACCTTCTTCAACGAACAATAATTTGGTTATTTGAATATACTCCATCACATGGGAACCCTTTTCAGTCATTTATTCTTAATTAATGTCCAATTAGACTTGTCACAGTCGTTGGCAATCCGAAAGAGTGACTACTCATTTAGGGGGATGAGAAGTCGTAGGATAAGTGAGGAGAATGCAGTCCTGGAAGGACAGTGATTGTGCTAACCAATTACCAATTATGAGTCTGATCTCTAACATGAGAGGCTAGCGAATGGATTGGCGATGGCTATTATATAACATAACTTATTTACGTGTTATCATTAGTAGCAATCGGTCATTCAATACGCCAAATAACAAAGTACTATATTGGAAGGAAACTTGTTTGGGCTGGTAACAATTATATTTGTGTTACTAATTTGTTGTGAATCCATGATTAAAATCATCTCATAATCCGAAAATTACACATTGTAGCATGCATTTATTCTCATGCGAAAATTTTCATTAAATTGTAAATAAATGTTTATTTCACTTAAGTTTTCTGCCACTTAAAATCATATTAGTGAGACTCACTGTTCACGCATGTCTAGAGAAGTATATTTTGTGATGCTATTTGTTTTATATTCTATTTTTCATTTACCGATGCATTGATCTAGCTGGTTCACGCTAGCTTCATTCAATCAAAATATTCTATTAAAGAAATCGGATAGCTTACCAAAAGTTGATATAATGCCTTAAGAATCGAAGTTCAATTTTGATTTGGGAGTGTGGTATGAGAAATACTTGTCACGAAAACAGCCAATAAATACCATAAAATAAATATTCACTCCTTTTCCCAATTTTGTTTCGAATTTGCATAGCTAATATGTCTTATATCTTTCGTTATTTAAATGAAATTATTATGAAAATTATTATGAAATTAAATGAAATATTCTGCACTCGATTCATACTTGATTAATTTAATAAAATTCCAAGAAATACGGTTAGCACATTTATATTTCAGCAACTTATCGCCAGAAAATCTTTATCATTCAAATATAATATAGTATATGTTTTGAATATTTAATCTAAGGATGTGGGAATTTTTTAAAATTTATTATTGTATATGCACTTCTAAAAGAAACGAAAATCAGCTTGCTGTTTATTCTAACTCGAAAAAACGCTATATATAACTATTAATATCAACATTTTCAATTAATTACATATGAAAGATTCAAAATCATCAAGCTATTTTTATAAGAAATGGGTAATAATTCAGAATATATCCTTATTGTCTGAATTATCTTAAATTATATCCAAACCAAACAGGTATCCGTTTCTTAATAAGAGATAATAGTCTAATTGAGGTACATTAATATGTTGATGCGGTCTGTCATCTCAATGAGATTCAAAGTGCTGTCCACGTACTTGAATTATCAATAAAAAGGGAATTGCTTTACAAGATCTTTCCATTCTTTTATAGTTGCAAAAATTAAAATCTGTTTATTATCATAAGCTACTTTTGGCTACAGAAAGAAATGAACATTTCATAATTTCGTATTTTTTAATCTTTTTAACAATGCAGAAATGAATGTTTTCTACAAGATTGTAGAATTATTGTGGTAAAGGGAATATTTTTTTCAGTTATTTAGCCTTATATATTTAAAATACCGCTTCAAAATCACTGTAATGTATTTCAGTTTTATGATATCTTCCAGTAACTATCTTCTTTGACTACCGAACATTTATCCTAATGTTTCGAACACCGTTAGAAGCAACATTGAAATACCCTTCTGAAATTGAGCGTAATTGCTATGCCATATTTTGTGTAATCCTTCTCTGGACGAAACAAGACTGTTCTAATCTGGGATTTGTTTTGCTTTTACACTAAAACATATGAAGATATTATAGATTTTGATTAATCGCAAATATATATTGAAGACCGAAAATTGAGTAACGTCTGTATCATCTTAGCTGATCTAGCAATTGTCCAATGACCCGTTCGGGATTCACAACATCAAGAAGACAACCCATTACATCTTGATACACTCCATGGTAATGATTGTTCTATTTGATGTACATAGGGTGGAAAAATCACATGGCTAAGCAAACAAAAAAAAACCGACATGAATTTGACATCACTAAGGACTAATCTATCTCCCCTTTCTTTTTTTTTCTTCTCTTACCGTTGTTTATTTTCTTTATTTTCTTTTTTTTTTTTTGTCTCCTTTTTCTTTGTTCCTTATTGTGAAGAATCAGAATTTTCAGCCTGATTTTTAAACCTAGGAAAAATTGCCAGTACTCACAGAGTTAAAGAAATTTTAATTATTGTCAATTGTGTCTGGTACACCCGGTATGATCACAAAATGGAACTCTGCATTCTCACAGGAATCATTGGCTGAAATTTCACCGAAAATTTAAAAAATTCCAAATAGAATAAACTGATCCATTGCCATACCTGGAAGTCCTTTTACCATTTCGATCGAGTACTGGCATTATTTAACAAAAAATAATTTGGAACTAGAATAATTTATCAAATAAGAATCTGTACTAGAATAATAACACAAAGAAGAATCGGGTATATAATAATTTAATAAAGAAAAGCAGAGTTCTAGAATAATTTAGCAGAAATGAAACTGGTTTAATTTAACGAAAATATCTGAAATACAAATTTCTGCTTAACAGTAAAAAAAAGAATAAAATTGTGATTTAAAGAAATTACCGCTTGCTTATTTTATGAAGTTTCATCTCACAGGTGCGCGCACACACTCATGCATTGCCTTTATAACAAAATTAACACAAACTGATGATTTCGCATATTAAAGGAATTTCTAGCAATGTCAAAAACAATCTAATTTGGATGCTTTACCTCCTGATACCAATATTCTGATTCAGGATATTAAACACAAACATGAGTTGAAAACATACTGCACAAAAATAATATATACCAACGATGTCTAACCTTATAGTAAATTCATAACTTTTATTTTCTTATTTTTTGATACATTTGGTACTATCTCCAACAATATTTTGCGCATGCAGACGCATGTAAAATTATTTATTACATTCTTTTAAAACCTAAATGTGCGATAACTGAAAAAAAAGTCGTACGGTTTCTAAATTTTGTAAAATTCAGTGTTTATTGCATGACAAACGAAACATTACAAATATCTCCTGATTGTGAGGTCATTCTGTCGAATTTATGCAAATATGTAAGACAGTGTGTGCAGCTTTTATGAATTTATATTAAAATTTAAAAATTAAAGCAAGGTTTTTATATTGAAGAAAATGTGACCTTTTATTGAAAAAGATGTTCTTTAAAAATGTAAGTTATCCCTCATTCAACTTATTTAGTTTTTTCATTCTATTTTCAGTTTCGTCTTCACTTAGTAAATTTCATTTTTTTTTAATCCTACGAGATAAAATGAAACTAATGAATTAAATTTAACATTCATATACTGATAAATGGAATGAATTTCATGCGTCTTAACAACTTAAAACATAATCAAATTTTGTTTTCCACTAAAAATATCCTTAAATACAGGGGGGTTCTAGTTAAAAATTTTCTATAAACAACATCCTACAACGCAAAGCGGTGAAAAGACAAACGAAATTTGGTATATAGACTTATATATTTGGTATAATTCCATTAAATATACTCATGGAATTTTGAAAAGAAAATGCACTAAAATGTTAAACAGAGGACACCTTTGCCTTAGAAAAATTAATTTTAACGTAATAAACAGCTGAAACGAAATAAAGAAACAATATTAACAATCTAGAGCAAGATTTATGATATTTAAAAACATAAAATCGGGAAAAACTGTCAATTCTAGGCAAAAATGTCGAGGTTGGTTTGCTTGCGAAGAGGAGAGAACTTTATTCATAATAAATTAAAGAAAGAAACGTTTACAGTCGTTGTCATGTTTTATGTCGATGTTTCCGGCTGTAATGTTGCTTTATTGGTCACAATTGATCAGTTATGATATACTATTGAACAACTGTCGATCGACTTGAAATTTTGCAGATAAATGAGGGTGGTCACATGGGGCATTTTTCCCTACATTATCCAGGACAAGATTCACAACTGCTCCTCTTGTGCAATTTCGTCCTGATCTATTCTTGGTTCTGCAAATTGAACAGATCCCTCTCCTGAAAAAGCGTATTGCTATTTTTTCCTTATCTTTAGTTAATGAGGTTCGATGACAAGATGATCATATATTAGAAATAAATCTTAATTTTGTTTCTGTATTTTGTTTTGACCATTGATTATGTTGAAATGTGTTTTACCGGAAAAGGTACCCTCTGGTAGACATTTAAATTTTTCCCCTTCGAAATTCCGTGAGCGCATCTCGTTTATAGTCTATATACCAAATTGTTTTGCTATCCGCTCAACCGTTCACGTTGTAAGTTGCTGCTCATTGGGGAATTTTAATTATGACCACTCTGTATACATTTACAAATTTTCGTTTCATTTAATTTAAAATCATTTCATTGAGAAATATCAAGTTTTAATTAAAGTTCATTCTTATAATCAACTTACGATTTTAGAAAATAAAATTGACATCTTTAACTTGACTTTTATACCTAAGAGTAAAAATCCTTTTTAATACATGGATATTAAAACGATGCATCACATTCTTGTGAAGCCTATCACTCATGAAATCGCTCTAGAAAACAAAATTTGTCCGAAGCAAACGCCTCTTTCTGTTTATTCTACACATAACTGGCAGCGATAATATTTATAATACTACATTAACTCTTAGAACTAAGCATTTTTGCCAAATATTAGACTTCACAGAGTATTTATGGATATTAGAAACTGAATTCTTCTAAGTTAATTATGGAATTTTTGTTTGTTTTCAAAGGAAAAAGTCTGAAAATGAGGCAGTGAAGGAAAATCTGTTAAACTTTAATATGATGGATGGCCGTAAATTTACTTGCCTTATTAAAACTTGCTCCTTAATTTTGTGGAGATTTGTAAAAAGAATAACAATGGGTGTTAGAATACCTGCGGTGATTCCATTTAATAAAAATAATTATATCTGCTTAAATTTGTTGATTTTTTAGCGTAAATGATAAGCTACGTCACAGCACAAAATACCATTCTGGTAATATTCAGTTTTAAAACTCAATTAGATACTAAATTTTGCTATTTGTAGAGAAAAATAATAATGGTGACGGCTATTTCTTAAAAAGAAGCTGAATGAAAACTAACATTTTAACTTAAAACGTGCATATCTGAGTGTAGATTAAATAAACAAAAAGCACCTTATTTTAACAGTAATGTTACTTTATTAAAAATTAACATTGAAATTTTGATATTAACTCGTTTTAATTGCCTTATTTAGCCTTCAAATATGCACATGCTACTAATTCAATAAGGGCATAGTTTGGCAGAACTAAATAAGTTTGTAACTAATGGAAATATATCAGCAATTACTTTAGACTGTTATTCTTCCGTTAAATGCTTTTTGAATTATCTTCTTAAGTAAAGAAATATTTATGCATCATAGAAGTTATTTTCCTCTGTAGTTCTTTTAATTTTGCTTAATAGATGATGCTTTTGTAATTATAACTTATGGTACTTTACAAGCCTGCTGACTGTCAGAATTACAAATCGAGTGCGCAGTGGCTTTTAAGATCTAAGTGTTTTTCTTGCATACAACCGACCACCCCACCACTACTGAACGTAGCAGCATCAACAGGATAGGGCAAAGCCTCTTCGAGATCAGATGTTTGACTTCTAGTTCATATGAAGATGACACATAAAAACGCTTTCATAACCACTTTTTACAAAAAAGGTGTCCCTTTCATCCACTTCATAGATAGGACACAGGATAGAGAACAACCATGCTCGAACTCGAGACGTCTAGATCGCGGGGAAGAAGCGCTACTCTTAGGCCAGGACGCTGGCTAATAAATGCTTATATAATCACCAACGTGATTCGCTTCCCCTAAAGCATACAGAATAATTGAAAGATTTGAGCTTTGGAACAGCGTTGGTGTAATTTATAGTTAAGAATTAAGGACCATCATTAATTATGGCCCAGTAACTTTTATAGGAGGTACGTTCATTCATCAATAGTGGATAGCTAATCACACACCATTATTATATCCTCTAGAGGAGTGAGAACTAACTACCACGCGGGAAGCTTCTCATCCCCATAACTGAGTTTGTCACTCAATACAACTATCATGAATTTAACGTTTTCATTTGAGGTATATTCTCAATTAAGTTTTAATTCATTAAAATATAAAATTTAAATGCAGTCCTATATTTGAATACGTTTGACTTCTTAAACTTCTTATGTTGATTTCTTATGTTTGATTTAATAAACATTGTTTTTTTCTTTTAAAATAAACTAAAATATGGAAAGAAGATTTCATGATATAAGTGAAAGAAAAAATGTTCTCATATCTAATGTTTATGACCGAACGAAACAAACGCGTCTTAGATTGGCATTGAATAAAATGACCTTGTCGATCTATTGATCTATTTACTGTATACCAGGTAACTAACAGCATTGCAATATTAATTTTTTTTTAAACAGTCGATTCTTCGAAAATCTGTTAAATCGAAAGTTCTCAATTCACATTAATTTTCACTCGTTTTTTCCCCACATTTCTTGAAGTGTTCATAACAGAAGCTTAGCACAGTAATTAGACTGTGAGGCTATATTTGGAGACCCAACATTTTATACATCACAATAGTCATCTTGAGGTGTTCTATACGAATCTGCAAATATTAGGCGCTGCATACCTTAAGGGATACCCTCTTTGAATGAATCTAATATTTAGTATCATATATATTATTGCAATTCGAACTCACCAATGTTTATCTATATTAATAAATAACAATACTAGATTCATTACAATGTCTTAGTGAAAATAAATGCTAATTTAGCGGAATAAATCTTACATTAAGTTTTAGACAAAGTATTTAATAAGATAATTTTTAAAATATATCATCCGAAAATGTTACACTCAAAATAATTATTAAGAATATTTTTAAATTCATTCAAACCATATTTAATTATATTTTTTATATTTTTAATTTTGAAATCAAAAATTTTAAGCGCATATTCATTATTGAAGAGAAGCGAAGAATATTTATTTAGTACAGAAACCGGAAATTTAAATATTCTGCAAGTTAATTGATTTATCTGCCTTTTGGAAGGTAATGTAGAAATGAAATAATTTCGAATACAGTTTTGTTAATTATAGTAAAAAACAACTTCGAAGATTATTAAATTACATGATGCTTCAATCACTTTAATTGAATTGCTAAGCAAATAATAATTCTTTTAAACATTCCTTACAAAATCTTAAAGCAAATAATTTATCTCTTGAAAAAAAAAACAATTTGAACAAATGTTTTTCAACAAATATTTGTTGCTTTAATTATTTACTTTCTTCGATTTTATTATATTTAAATGGATGCTATTTTTCAAGGAATAGGAAGACTGTGATGGAATTTTATGGTAATTTTTCCAATTTTTAATGATTATTTTAAGTAGTTGAAAGAAATTCTCTCAATATCAACAATAGTTAGATTAAGTTTTTGTAGTGAAATATTTACACCATCATTGATAATTCATTTTCGGAGGTTAAAAAAAGAATAAAATTCATAAATGAGAACGCTGATACGTAAGAATAAGAATTTTAGCAAAATTAATGCCAATATAAAAATTTAGTTTATTAAAATGTTGTAAAATGAATTTTTGTTTCGAGTATTCAGAATAATCATAATTCAGACATAACCATATGATATCTTATCACAAATTCAAGATACATAAGTTTGTTTTAATTCTATGGATCCTAGGTAGTGGTCTACATTTTCTATTTGAAAGTCCGACATAAAGTTTGGTTCGTGGCTGTGATAAAATCTATTTGATCTATTATATTTAGCTAAAAGTTATTATACTTAGGACTTCCAACACCTGCTGCTTCAAAAGCAAGTATTCAGATTTTTCCATCTATTCAGGTAACTTCATTGTAATTACCTTGCTGAACATGGATGGATGGATAAAGTTAATTAACCAATATTCACTGGAAAATAGATAAATCTTAGAATAAGAAATGCTCAAAACTTAAAAAAGAGTGCAAAGGTTAAAATTTTTGTTTCTTGGAAATAGTAAAAAGTTCCAATTATGTCCTTTTTTATGCCCTGTCGATGATTAATTACTAAATCAGTAATTCAGATAATCAATTTTAATTTGCACAGTTTTAAACTATATCCAATATTCTCTAAATTATTTAGACGTGAATAATTAATAGCACTTGATATTAATTTCATAGATGGAAGGATCGTAATAAAAGGACCGATTGTACATAATTTTTAATAATTATTTAAAATGTACAGTATTAAATTTCATACCAATGTCTTTAGTTTGAGAGTAACTGTAGGGTACAAAAAATTAAAAACATATACAGAATATTTCATAATTAAAGCAATATTCTCCACCGCAAATTCAGAAATAAACGATATTATGTTAACGCAAAAAGAGTAAAAAGGATACAACTTATCTTTTTTTTTCAGCAGTGCATTTTATTAATTTCTTAAACTAAACTGTCTGCTACGACTGAACTGCTCTTTTAATAATAATATAAACCACTGCTCCTATTTAAAGTGTAAAGAAATCGTGCAATAGATTCGAAAAAAATAATTGTTTCTGTTTGGGAAAATATTCTGATATAAGTAAAACCAAATGGTGTGAATTTTCTGGTGATAACTCTGTGATTTCAGGAGCTTAATCTATATTATATAGAGAACATTTACTGATAATTCGTTAATTGATTTGTGTAAATCGGCCTGTAAGATGTGGAAAACCGATTCAAGGATTTCTGAAAGATTGAAAGGTATAAAATACAGCAAAAGATGGTTGAATGCTTTGACTAATTGATAATGAAAATTATATATGAATTTAATACCTATCAAAAGTTGTTTATAAATATTTTACTGGGTAAGACCTTAAAGTATAGTTACACATAATATTTCTCTGAAATTTTCAGTAAATATTAAGTCTCTCAAATTGAACTATCAAGAATGCTGGTAGTATTGAATAAGTTTTTTAGAAAGGCCATGGGTTTAGTTTTAATTTAAATTATTTTTGTATGCAAAAAAAATCTTTCAAGGGATCAGATTTATTTAACTTTTAGGTACAAGACTGTAAAATTTACCACTTCGAGCTAGCACGTTCAAAGAAGATAATACATTTCTCAATAAGAAACAAAAATGTAAGCTTAAGACATACAGTAAATCAACATTCAAACGTGGTGCAGAGCATTTCAAGTTTTCAAGATCGATTCCTTGGGCAGGAAGATAAAGTAAAAAGTTCAAACGATTAAAAGAATCACTGGAAATTGTAGTTTTGTGGGTTTTTTTATCTTTTCTTTCATCTCGGATAAAGTTTCTAGTTTAAAAATGTTTTTTTACTTTCAAATTTACCAGTTACTTCGAATTTCATGGGCTCTCAGAAAGTCGTTTTCTTGTAAAGTATTGAAGTTTTCATTTATTCTTTTGTTGTTGGCACATGTAGAGGTAAAATTCTATGAACAGAGAAAGATTTAAAATCTAATGGTGCTGAGATATGAATAATTTTTGGAAAGAAAATCGTTTTGTTGTTTTACTACGGGGATTTTGATTTAAATACAATTACTTAATAGATTGTAGAGTTTTTTAGGTATTGTGCCAGTAAAACACTCATTTAGTTACGTTGAACATTTGGAAAAAATCCATGCAGAAATTTATTTCGGATACAGATTTTTAGGGTGTACTTGTGGTTTTCCAATTCCACACCATGATCTGAAGTAAGCAAACCAATTCGAACCAGACCAATTTTTTGCAAGTTTCATGATTTGTGGGTAGCAGAACTGCAATGCAGATTTGGATAATATTTAAACTCGCCTCGTGTAAGCAATTTTTAGATGAAATATGTGAAGAGGTTGAAGCTCTTCCATCAACACGGTAGAGAAGTTAGCTGTGTACAACTGGTTTGTTGCCTCACCATTATAAGATATGGTTCTTTCATTTCGTTTAAATGTTAGACAAAAAGGATGAATGGTTTGAATCTATTGATCAAGATCTAGTAATGCTAATTTTGACTTTGATTTTAATGTTTAACATATTATTTTGGCTGTTCTAATAATGAGCACATAGATCTATATTTTATAATCAATGAAACATATTTTAAGGAAACTACTTTCAGCTTTATGCCTCCACGACATAACATTTCATTGCAAACTTTGCTTAAATTCGGATTAATTTACTCAGAAGAATAATGAGTTTGACAAATAAAGTTTTCGATGCCAAAGTATTGATGAAATCGAAGCTGGTTATTCAGAGATATTCACATCTTTAAAACTCTTTAATGAAATATATAATGTTATTAAAATTATCTTTCTTATGTTCATCCAATTGTCATATAAATTTAAACTTGTAGCGATAACTATTTCCAAGCACCAAATGGAATAATTGAATATTTCCGAACTTTTGAAGATTTCTGAAATAGGTTCATGATTCTCTTGAATACATGTGGTAACCCAATATTTGCTTTCTGTTTGTAAATGTTTTATAGTATTGGTTAATTATTTTTTTTTTCGAATATTACTTGACTAATTCCTATAAACTCAAATACTGTATATAATTTTGCTCTCCAGATATTTTTTGAAATGAATTTAATGATTGAAATAAAACAAATCACTGTTATCGAAGTTACTTTCATTCGTTTGAAAGATATGAATTAGAGAAATTTGTAATGAATGTTTTTTGTGATATTGCATACTTATAAATAGCATTCAGCATATAATATTTCAATCTTGCATGATCATTTTCTGTACATATTCATTAAGAAATCATGATTGATTTCAGCTGAATTAGCTTTTTTTAGCTGATCTTTAATCTTATTTTCAGTCGAAAATTCATCTTTTACGAGAGTGGACAGATAATTAGAGAGATGCTTAGTACATACAATGAACATAATAGCGTAAAAATTAAAACTTTGCTAAAAAATAATCATATAAAGTATCAATTACATGATTATTAAAATTTGAAATTTAAAATTATTCTATTCATTTAATTTGTTGACTACTAAGCAATAAAATAAAATAAAATATTTATTTGAAAATTTTATCAAAAATAAATATAAATGTGTAAATAAATTTTATCAAAACAAACGGTTATCCGGATTCACCAGTTTTCGTTTGAATTAGTTAGTAAAAACATTAGACTGAAATAAATTCATAAAAATATAGGGCAAAGACAAGTAAAATAGTTAAATTAAAAATAAAAGACCCTCAAGAATAAAATACTTTTATTTATAAAATAACATTTTCTCAATTTTCCAGAGAAGATGAATTAGCTAGCGTTAGAGTATTTAATATACATATTCGTATTTCATTTGGAAATCTATGAAGAAAGTGGATAATGTTTCAGAACAAAATGTAGAAATATAAGAACTTTCCTTTTTCGAATTATTTTATAACCATGTCGTTTTCAATCGTCATCTTTTATTATGAAGGAATTTTTGTCAAGACGAAATTTTAAGGTTTCTAATTATACACTTATAGCTATACGCAATTCTAAAAATATTTCTTCTCATATCGTTTCTCCAAAATACATTCCAAACTTGCATTTCAACAGCATTTGATTAGTTTCCAGAAAAAAGTTGAAGAGCGCAGAAGAATCTTGAAAACAATAAGTATTCATCCTTCCCCGAAAAGTATCGGTTGAGATTTAAGCTTCCCGTGGTTAGTGAAAAAGAATAAAGGTCCTTTTTTGGTTTGTAATCTTCAAGCCCTTAGGGAAGTATATATTCTATTTTCCCGAACGTTTGTAGAAATGTCGTAAACAATTCTTTTCAAAAGTAGTTTATTTCATGTTCTTTGCTTAGCCAAAATGGAATCGCATATGATTCAAAATTTTAATATTTCTGGATGTTTTGGAGAAATGAATAGTTTTCAGTAGCTAAGATAAAAACATACTGTTCTTTCCTGTAAATAAAATAACAATAAATATAAACAGAGTATATTTGAGAGCTACTTCAATTGCAATCTTAGTAGTAAGCATATATTGCACAATATTCAACGAAATTAAGTAATATTCCCGTCTTGTATAGTATAGTTGAATAATATTATTCGATACAATTATTCGACATTGAATATTATTATTCATTATTGCATTGTGGAATATTTACCAGTATAATATTGAAAAATACCTTGCAATACTAACAATTCAATAACCTGTGCTACCTAGGAAGAACAATTTTCCAGAGAATAATTATTGAAAGATCTCTAAGCGTTACGCATTAAACTGTTAGAAGTGAGACGAAGTGATAAAAAGGAAATGTTATTAATTTGTTTGAAATTGAAGGTTCTATATTTCGATATAATTCTCTTACAGAAATTATATCTTAGTATAAAGTATATTTACAAGTATCTTTGAGATATGTATAATATACTAGTAGTCAAAAGTATTGGAAGTTTGAGAAATTCCACGTTATTTCATTAACACGTTTCCCAAAAGTATTTTATTCATTTAAAGTGATATTTTCTAGTATAAGTGTAGTGGGGAAGTTTAAAGCTATTGTGCTATGCATTAGAAAACAATTGTCAGCTGCATTTATCTCATCCCGGTAGATTATTATAAAATCGTTCCGACTGTGAAAGATTTCATTTCGTGATTTTATTTGTGATCATATCAAAACATTTGTTATTTTAGGTTAAGGGTCTGCAAAATTTGGTATATTAATGTTCACGCATAGCCAGGAAACTTTCCAAATTTAAGTCCAAGTGAGAAACTTTGGAGTATTATGAAAAAGGAAATAACTGAGAATCATCGCAAAAACAATAGAACTTCAGGAAACAATGGTTAAAGTTTGGCATCATGAAATACTAAAAGAAGTGTTGCAAAACCTTATGGATTCCAGATAGTTGCTATGATTGAAGCCAGAGGCGGTCCAACCAAATATTTAATGTTTTACAGTTAGCTTGAACTGTTTTATTATCTTTTCTGATCAAAAGAACTTGAAATTTTTTCTTTGACCATTTTATTCTGGGAGACCGAAATGGATTCCGATGCAGAAAACCTGTAGAATTTGTTTGCTTTTTATTCCTTTTGAATTTTTTTTGTTCCAATAGCTTAAATATAGCTTGCCTTTAAGGTAATTCAACATATTGATATGAAAAATATAATTTTAAATGAAAAATATAGCTTTTAGAGGCCTTATTCTTGTAAACACGTGAAATTTCTCATTCTCATACTTGTAATAGTTCTGACCTATTCTGTTAAGCAGCTCTTAATGTCAGACGTTACGCATAACTAACTTATGACAGATTCAAGTGAAATGTGTTTAGTAAAAATATTAACTAGCTAGATTTAAGTCTTTACATCGTAAGATATTCGCGATGTCCAGTTAAGAATCAAATTTACCAAAATTAAAAAAAAAATGTCTTAAACAACTTCAAAATCAATATACATTTATTGTTAAATAATTCCAATATAAATTTAAATTAACAAATTATTTTGAGTTAAAAATTATTTTATCGAAGCATACCGTGATTTTATAAAATCATATTATGATATCAGAGACGAGATAGCAGAAAATAAATTTGCAACTTTTGTTTGATTCTTACCTTTTCGAGTAATAAATTTTATATAATATAGACACGGTAAAGTAATGTATCACATTCTTGTGAATTAAATTAATAGTGAAATTACACCAGAAAACAAAATTTTATTGAAATAAATAAATACTGCTTCTTTATGTTTAATCTACATATATATGGCAGCGATCATGTTTTTTTGGCGGAGGTTTCATAGAATTAACTTCATAGAACTAAAAGTTTCTGTCAGGCATCGGATTGTACAGAGTTTTTATGGATGTCAAAAAACTGAAATATGGTCCGAAATTGATCATTTAATTCTTTAAAGTTAAGTATGAACTTTCTTGTGAAGTTTGAAAGTGTGACAATGATGACACTTCTGTTAAATTAATTTAACAAATGGATATACAGGTGGTTATCAAAATGACTATGATTAAAAGAGACATATTTGAATACGCTTCGTAAGTCTTAATATATTATATGAGTCACCAGTATAATTTATAAATAGCAATGAATATATTCTGATAATATGCGTTAGTAATTATTTATTAGTTCTGTAATTATTGGATTTTTTTTTCAAAAAACTAAAACTTTGGACTTTTCAGATTTTCAGTGGCCAAATTGTTGGAACCCGTCTAGGTGGGACAAGTATAACCAAAACATCCCAATTTTTTGGATTTTCTATAGGTATTGTGTCTAAAATCATGATAACAGACATACATTATGGCAAGACAAGATCGGCAAAACAAAATAGTGTGCGAAAAGGGAAGCTCAGTGAAAGAAATCAATGGTTTTGAAGCGGATTGTAATGTCTAAAAAGCTAATAACTTCAGTAAATTGTGACCTCAGAGCTTAATCCCAATCTGGATTCTCCAATATCATTGATTACACCTTCATAAACAAATCATTGATGACAGTGCAAAAATTCCTAAAACACTTGTAACAGATATCAATTCTAAACGTCATCTACAGTGGTGTCACACTCACAAAACATGTCCGATTGATAAGTTAAGAAAGTAATATGGCCTGATGAATCATGTTTCAGACTTTTCCTTGCAACAAGACGGGCGCACGTTTCAAGAACATCTGTACATGTTCGTAATTGTCTCATTCCTACTATTAAGAATTGATGTGATCTGTCCTCATACGGGCATTCATGCCGTGATTTTGTTTTCCACTGGACCAATTGTAACCCTGAAAGGGAGAATCAATTGGAAGAAGTATAGAAAAAGTTAAGCGGATGCAAAATTTTATACTTCTTCATCAGATGTTTGCATCATAGGATAATCCATCCTCTGCAAACTTTTCTTTGTGAAAGAGATGGAATTTACCTGGGGACCTATCCCTGTGTGACACTTGCCCAGTCATGATTTGATAAACTAAGTTAATCATCTGACTTGCTCTGTTTACTTTTCCGTTATACGGGTGATAGATTTCGCCAATGTGAACAAAACGCAAAACCCGTCGTCAAGCGAAACAAATGACAAAACAAATGTTGCCGATGTGAAGAAGATGAGAAAAAAGTTACCAAATGTAACTTTGTTAAAGTTAACGCAATTTTGCATTTTTGACGATTTTTCACTTTTTTCGACAAAAGATCATTTGGCAATTTTTTTCGTCACTCTCGTATAACGGAAAAGTACCCCGCACTGTCTTCCGATCACAGTACAAGTGAACTGTTATGATCTATTTTAGAGTGTTCAATACAGAATCGTTTTCCATTGGCATCTGTCCCAGAATTTTCACAAAATCTCCCAGGAAGAAAAGGTACAATATTCCTCTAAACACTATTCAACACTTGCATGAATTCATTCCTAGGTGAATCAAACCTGTATTATATGCCTTAAGTTATGCTACTAGATACTAATAAATGATCCATTATAAAGCAGAAGTTTGTCCTCTATTTTAATTATTAAAATTTTCTACTTAATTTCGTGAAGCAATATGACGATAACAATATGACTAAAGCGAATGTGTTGGCTGCTATTCAATAGAAATAATTGAACTTTCGTAATTTAAATGACTTTAAAAAAAGAATTATAATCTGCAATTTTTATTAATGCTTTGATTAGACAGCTTAGAGTTGCAGAGCGTTCAATCAGCCACTACTTGTAGGAAAGAAACAATATAGAAAGATAATTGTTTTTGTTATTTTAATAACAAATAAACACAAGAAAGCAATTAAATTTTGAAAGTGTTAATTTAATCTTTAATTTAATTGAGTTAATTTAATCTTTGTGTATCTATAACTTTCATTATTCATCAATTAAGGCAAATTTCGCTAAAATTTTTGTTTAAATTCTAATTAAAAATTTAAAAAAAACTGTCTCCGAGATGCGCGTTCCTGACCCTCAAAAGTATGTGTGTACCAAAATTGGTAGCTGCAGGTTCAATGATCTGGTCTGTAGAGCATCAACACACACGCACATTGAGTTTATTATACGTATAGATACGTGCGATTAATTCCGATAGAATGTGCTGTTTGAGTTTTGTAAATTATCACTTTTAAAATATAACCTTCGTGGTAGTGCAAGCAATAATTTGACCAATTGCATAGAAATCGAATGAATAGCACTGTAACACATAAAAAGAAACAAACGCCAATTCATTTTTATAAAATAGATCTATGTATTCTTTTAGAATTGTAATGCTTGGTGTTCTTTTAGAATTGTAAGGGAGAAACCATTTCTTGTACTGCTCGTCTATCGCCAATAGCCATATTGGTGTTCCAGGTGATAAATAATCAGCAAAATACTAAAATAAGGCGATAAATAATCAACCAATTAATAGATCTTGATAGATAATCAGTCAGTAAATAAACCAAGTTGATAAATAATCAGCCAATTGTATATGGGTAATGCTCGTTAGATTAGCTAATATATCACCACTAAAACAGCAAACAGATATCGTTCGTCTCACATGCGACTCACTTGAGGGGGAATATTATTGTGTAAGTTTAATAAGCCAGATAACAACCACTAGACAATATCTGACTACAAACCATGAGGTTGAGAGTTCGGTCCTCGCTTACTACCAATAGCTTTATTTTCTCTTTTTTTAGTCGAGAATAAAGGTGATACATAATATTTTTAAAGAACAAAACATTTTAAAAATTCAATGTTTTGTACTATAAATAATGTAACTTCTCATTACGTATTGAATCACATTAAGTTGTCAGTTACTATAATAAAATACCAATAAAGATTTGAATTTATTCCAAAGTTTATTATTACATCTTAATCAAATAATTTTAGTTTTTGAATCATATAAATGGCAAGTGGGTTTCCGCTGTTATTTGTTGATTTAATTATATACTTACGAGTTGGTTGTTTTTATTTAAAAAAAAAATCAAGTCTGCACACTTCATAATACACGCTAATTTTAGTTGCATTTTCTTCTAAATAAAAAAATGCTTCTATATCAGCAGTAATCAGGTTAGTAAATTAGATTATTTATGAAATTTGTGTACTTATAGTAACATGATTGCTAAACCACACTTGGTTACTTTTTTTGTCCTTAGTATCATGTTAATAAGATTTAAATAGAAAAAAAAGTGTGTTTACTAATTAATAAGTTTTAATTACATTTTTATCAATATGGAAATTTATCTTTGCTGGAATGCTGAAAAAATATTTTAAATAAATCTAATTAAAACGAAAATTCCTTAAAGAATTTTGAAATTATTTCCCCACATATTTAACACAATATAAATAAATATTACTGAAACGTTAGTAGATTGCTGAAATTCACCAATACAGGAAAAAAAGATTACTGATAAATTTAAAAGAAAACAGAATTTAAGGCGAATATTTACAAAGAAAAAAATGCTTCCTCTATTCGTAATTTGTATTAGATTTAATCGAATATTTTTTTAAGTCTCATAATTTGCATTTTTCTGAATAAAAACTGATGAAAGATAAAATGCTGTAAATTTTGCTTTGCCTCAGAATATCCTTTCGTGTGTGAGAGGAGGGGGCATCTCATATGAGAAATTCCCTTAATAATGTTGGTAATCTCTGTCTTGGTGAATATAGAAGTGGTGGGAAGGGTTATCCACTATCGATTGCTGAAGATGTCTCTGACTGAAAAGGTTGTAGTCATGTTTCTTAGAGCTCAAACTTAATTTCCGCCAAGGCAGTTGTTACGTCTGATCATTCAGATTTTTCCGTTTATTTCTTCTTTTTTTTTTTTCGTTTGGGTGGGTAGGAGCAGTGGAATGATTTTTAACCTGCAGCTGCTTTTGCAGTTGGAAGGAACGGCTTTTTAGTCAGGGGGAGATGGAGTTTTTTTTTTTGTTTGTTTTGTGTTCGTTAGTTATCTTAATCTCAGTTACGCAATACGCAATTTAAAAAATAAATATGCTCAAATATATCTTTAGTTTAAAACATATGGAAACAGTAACAATACAATATATAGAGAGACAGAAGGGAGAGTAAGGGTGAGAGCAAACCTGTGGCGAGTCTGTTCTTGACTCCTTATATTTTTCTCTGCTAGTTTCGAATAGGATATTCAACGGGAGAATCTCACAAAGAGTGAAATTTCTACCAGCTTTCATTTTAACACAAAAATAAGGACCTGTTAAATATTCGAAAGGAACTGTTTCTATTTATGGAATTTTTTTAATTTTTTAAATGTAATGAGATCGTTTTGCGAATTTCTTAAAGATAGCAAAATGTTTATGACGATTACAGACACATAATCTATGTTCATTGAAGGACTCCTTCAGGTAGCATAAACAATTGATATAAATCCGTTTATGGAAAGGTTAGATAATTGTGAAAATAATATCAGTAACTTCAAAGGCAGCTCTGAATGAAATGTTCTTTTTAGTAGTTACATCAAGTGGATAGAATTTCTTGACTCTTTGACGAAGAAGCTTATATTGAGATTAAATGTGTGGAAAACAGTTCAATGTAGAGAAGTGAAGAATTTACATTAAATTATATGTGGGTGTGATGGGTTTTAATTCATAAGTCCACTGGTTTAGATTACTATTGGTTTATTGAATGGTTAAATAAA